>VZTV01064810.1:19344-47881 GCA_013400875.1 Anhinga rufa
GGTGGGTGGGGGGGGCTGTCTGTAAAGCGTGGCTCTTAACGTGTTTATAGTGGTGACTTTGCGGAGTTTCCCGGCCGAATTCCCCTCCCGTTGGAGGAGGACAGGCAGTTGCACGCTGCCCGTCTGCCCGGGGTGCGTGCGGGCAGCTCGGGGGCGTCTGCGGCGGGGCAGCGGGGCGCGGGNCCTTCCCAAAGGCCTGCGCCGCAAGGAGCAGTTCCCAAAGCGCCGGCGGGTCGCTGAGGGCTGCGAGAGGCCGTGAGGTAATTGCCGGTGGTGCCGGGTGGTGGGGAGATGAGACCCCCGTGGTGTAAGAAGTGGGATGGCCTTAACTTCCCTCTTAGCTGCCGGCTGCCCGGCACTCCTCGGAGCCTTTTGCAAACTCCTGTAAATTTGGCTTGTGGGAAGATTTTGGCAAGTGCAGGTGCTGGCGGAGGAAGTGAGAGATGGGAGCGAGCAGTGATGGAGGGCAGTGCAGGACCTATGCCCATCAGCATCCGTGGGATGGTGAATCAGTGCTCCGCATCTTACGCGGTGCACTTGTTTTCTTGATAAATCAGTTCTGATGGAGGAGAAGCCCCTGTCAGGATCTCCTTGGTGGCACTCAAGGGAAGGACTCCTGTTCTTACCAGTTGTTTCTCTGGCCTGGTGTTAGACCGCATCTCCCCCAGGCGCTTCATTTTTGCAGATCTCCACTTCTGCAGTAGAAACCCATTACTACTTGTACCTCTGCAACAGACTAGCCAGTGAGCTTATTCCTGTTGGTTTACATATTTAAACACCTTACAGCCCTAATTCTGTTTATATTTGTTCATTGGTTACTCTGCCCACCCTCAGCATCTGATTATTCCCTTGGTTTTTTTTTGTGAACCACCTGGGGAAAAAAAAAATCTTTCCTGAAGGTTGAAATCCCAGGCTAGATTTGGTCTTCTGGCTGTAGTTCTTTCAATCTTCAGCAGCCAGAGGATTACAGAGCATGCCTCCACATGCCCATCCTCCATCAGCACAGCAGCCCTGGGTAGTGGTGGGGGCAGCAGTAACTGCATTTGCTAATATTCCTCTTAAAGCAGAGAGCTCCCTGATTGCTGCCTCACATGCATTTTGGCAGCGTGTGAGACAAGTTTTGGAACAGCTCAACAAAATGCTGTTAGTAGGTGCTGTTACTGCAGTGATTCATGGCTGTTTGCACATTCAGTGCTTTTTTTTGGTGTAGCTCCTCGAGAAGTAACTTAATACCAAGAGGATGAAACCCTTGTAAGACTCGTGTGATGAATAGCGTAGCTTTAGTGTGACCGAACTTTGAGGCATTCTTAAAGCCACTGTTCCTACCCCGTGCAGTAATATCTGATAGTTATGTGTTTTGTTGACACTGATGTGTCACTTTGGAGTCTGTAAATGAACTGAACTCCTTAGTGATGTTAGAGGCGGAGAAAAGCCCTAAAGTGGATGAAGTCATAGCACCAAAATTACACAATACCCTGTGGAGATGTATTCTGCTGGCTCAAGCACTATTTTTGATGTAAGACTTATCTGTGCTAAATATGGCATATTGCTGGAGTTATACCAGCAAACCTAGTGTGGATAACCTTTTTATAGGCTAGGATGATAAATGGCATAAACCATGTTTCAATAGTGTGCAGTGTAACTTTTTTAAAAGGAAAAACGGTCTTGGCTTTTGTGACTTTATTTATTCCAGCCTTGATGAGGGGATGTTTGTTTAACATAATTAACACAAAAAACAACAGGTATAGAAGTTCTTCGTTCTCTCTCAACCCAGCTTCCTCAGGCGTTTGATGGGTACAGTTAATCAAGCTGGAAAATCGAGAAGGAATTTGGCCTCTCCTTAAATGTTCCCCCAGAGATGAAGTTAACCATGTCTCCAGAAACAGAGATGATGTGCTTGAGGAAAGATAGAACTTTATACGAGTCCTGAAAAACAACACTCAGTTGGGTCCCTCCTTTTTTCCTTAAAATATACTAGTTTAATGGCTTTGATATCCCATGGGGTGGGGGTTTTTGTATGTAGTTTTTTTGCCTTGTATATATATTTTATCTGCCTCTCTGTTTCTGTGGATCTGCTTTCCTAGAACTGACTGAGAACATTGGTATTGTCCTTCTGATCTGTGAAAGTGCAGTTATCATGCATGGATGTCTGTAGATGGTATCAAAGTTCCATTATGAGTTAACATCACTTGACTACCCATTTTTTCTCCATTTGTAAGGCCGGCAAATTTTCCTGGTGTGAAGTAGACAATGAGTGATTGCTGCTTTTGGTTTTGGGTCAAACGGTGCTAAACATCTAGTTGATGGTGCCTGTCGGATAAATACATTCAAGTTTTGCAGCCCAGATTCCTGTTGTTAAAAGATACAGTGGCAAGCTGCCAAACTCCAGAGTACTTTGGTTATGCTGATTTTGCACCTAAAAATTATTTAAAATAATTTTAATTAACATTACTGTGTGACTTGTATCCTTGCCAAGTAGACCATGGGAACTTGCTTTCAAGGAACTTAGCCATTTATAAACCTTAATTTCTGCAGTTTTTTTTTATCAGGCAATGTACAACCTTGTTTTGAAGATAATTGCAATTTTTAGGTTTCTGAGCTGTAATAAACTTGCTAAATGTTTCTTCATTTACTAGTGTTTCATTGGTAGACCTATTTTGAGAATGCAGTGAGAATACAGTTTGGCTTGGGCTTCCACAATGCTTTTGATTGCATAAAAACATCTGCTTAAATTGACAGGAAACAGGATTTTACATTTGGCTTTTCTTCAGTACTTATTCTCAAGAGAATAAAGTTGAGATCATGGTTAAGAAAAGCAGCTGTTGCGGAAAATCTTTATTGCAATGAATATGTTTTTTCCAGAGTTAAATAAATGTAATTTAGATAGTTAACATTAATTGGGGGGAGGGGAGGGGCGCAGTCTGTGGTAGCTGGTTGTTCAGGGAGACAGATTTTTTCAGTTAGAACTGTTAGTTATTAAGGCTTATAAAGCTATTTTTGAAGGTCTGTTAAATCTTGAGTGCTTTCTTTAAGACTCTTCAGCACTTAGAAATCATATCATGTAGTAAATGAAGTAAGATGTGCCACAAGTTAAGAGTATCAGATTGTCATTTTATACCCAGACCTCTAATTCTGAGTGGTTTAACGAAAAACAAAACAAAACAAAACTTTATTTATAAGAGTGGCCTCAGTCAATCTTAGGATTTCTGGGGTTCGTGGCTTTTGGGGCAAAGAAAGGAAGGCCCCTGTGCGCTCCAGGGCTGCCTGCCTCTCTGGCACCGCCTGTTTGCATCTGCGGGTTGGGAGGGGGCTTCCAGTCCTGTCCTTATGGTCTCCCCTTTTCTTTACATGGTGAAAAGGGTGGCTCTGTCATCTTTGTCCAGGTTTGTGTCCTCTGAGGACGACTGGGCATTGCTGGGGCGTGTGTGGTGTGATGTGCTGCAGCACTATGGGATGGTGCCGGCAGCGTTCCTGGCTCTGCTCCACGTGGTGCTCCCCAAAACAAGTCTCTCCTCCTGCAAATGGTCTTCCTGGGTGAGAGGGCTTTGGTTTTAACCTGAGATAGTCAGTTAAAAAAGAGAAATTTAGCTGTGGGTCTTACCCCCTCTCAGAGCTGCCTTTCCACACCCTCACCACCACTATTAATCATGATTGAAGATGAACCTAGTTGTCTGGGGTCTGATGTGGAGTATTGGAATGTACTGCACTTAAATACAGTTAGAAAAAATAGGCTGGGGAAGGACTTTTTTCCTTGTTTGCAGAAACATGGAATTTTTGTTTTAAACAAATCATTGCCTGAACAACTGAGTTGGCAAAGCCTGTTTTTCTCCAGCTTTGTCCACTGAGGTTGACATCTTATATTGATTCCCTTGCTAATAAATCCTGAACTTTTGTTGCAGCCTTTTCCTTGCTCGGGGTTGAGACATCTTTTTTCTCTGCTAAACCTTTTGCCTATTTTCAAGAAAATTGTAAGAATGTAACGTCTCTGAGGCCCCCATCTGCCTGCTGGATTCAAAAGTGATTGGAAAGAGAGGGAAAACCAACCAAAAGACAGTGGGATCCTGTGAGTGTTGTATCATTCGACACTTGGATTGCTAGGTTGGAATCCTTTCCCTGGCACTGCCTAAGAGGCAGAAGATAGATACTCTTTCTCATTCCAGGCCGAAGATATTCCTTCTCATTCCTGCTTAATTTCCTATTGCTGCCTAACCTTTCTTTAGTCTTTTTCTCTCACATCCCACAACTTAATTGCACTGTGGGTTTAAAGAAATGGCTTAAATACCCATGGCTCTACAGCTGTGGGGTGAAGGCAGTGTAAGAGCAGGGCCTTCACTTTTAAGGGCAAGGGGATACTTTCAGCGGAAGGATATGAATCCTATGGCTGCTTTTATTTTGATTTTTGCAAGTGTAGATATTCCAGGGTGGTTTTTCCATTACTGAGACTTTAATTACAGTGGGTGCACTCACGGTTGTGGGTGCAAGGCATACTTGTTTCAGGCGAGCAACTGAATGAAAACCTGAGCAGTGACTACAGTACAAGCTGAAGGTCTTGTCTGGAGCTGGTGACTGCTGTCATCCCAAACACATGCTGAGGCTCCATGGTGTTCTCAACTTAGCCACGTGAAGATGCTTGGACCTCAGGTTGCTTCCAAGGTCTGTCTCATGCCCAAGTTAATGGTGCTTCCATTTCTTTCTCAACTGTTTGGGCTCTAATATCTTTTGACATGTTAAATGCCTGGCCTCCCAGATTTTTAGGCTGTGATCAACTGTTCTGCTGACTGAATTTGACCTATGGCATTGTTCAGGTTACCCAAAAGATAGGCTTCGACACCAGCATGTGCTATAGCATGAGGCAGTGAGGGACCGAGCCAGCCAGGACTGTGGGAGACTGTAGCATTTACCCATGACAGCATGCAGGGGGAAGGTGGCTCCATGTTTGTTTTGAGGGAGTCCTGATACACCTAGCGATCTTATCATCATTGTAATTTGTGATAACTGTCCTAGGACTGATGTTTGCAGTTTAGTGATTGGAACTTCCAGCAATTAGAGATGGCATATGCTCAAGTGTTTGAACATGTACATGTTCACAGTCTGAAAATGGAAAGGTTTTACACTTTCTGTCCAGTAGGACTGTTCCAGAAGGTGTCAACCTGTCATCTCTCACACTGAGTTTTAACAGGAACTGTTCTTAATGTTTTCCAAACAGGCCTATCTCATGTGGGTTTTGTCTGTGGCTTCTTATGCTATAGTCACTGGCAAAACAGTGGTTCGGGAATGCTATTCAAGATACTTCTCGAGTAGTCATTGCATTTTAAAATGCTCATCAAGAAGTAAGCAGTGGGAAGACATGAGTAGGCTCCATTGTGAACCTGCCAATCTGGAAATGTGTGTGAAGTTGGCTGTTGTGACACTGATCTAAACTGGAATGTCTTTAACAATGCTTTGAGCAGGTAAATTTTTTTTTATATGATGTGGTGAGAAATAGTTAATGTTTTGTACCTATTATTTGGCTTTTGTCACTTTGTACAAAGAGGTAATGTCTCTCTTATTTTTCCCCCATCTTAGAGCCCTCTTGGTACTGAAACCACCTTTTAAAGACACAACAACTTTGTGGAACAGTTCAGAGCTGTGAGTGTATTCAAAAGTGAGGCAGCTGTTCCAGCTACATGCTCTTAAGTCAATGCATACAGAAATTTCATTTTAACTGCTTCTTCACTCCAGTGATACATGGACTTAAGCAGTTATTGCCCTGCAGTTGGTTCTCTGTCTCTGGCAATGCACCACGTTGCATCTGTATGTGCCATTCTACATCTAGAGTCCTGGTCTTGAACATCAGAGCTAACCTGGAGGAAATCTGCTTGCTGTATGAAGAGATGGTCTCAAATTATCAGACTTTGCTATTGCTAACTTGTCTTTCATCTTCCAGTTGCTCTGTTAGTAGCTCCTCTGCTGGGAGAGGCAGAGAAGTGGCTGCGGCATGAGCTGGAATGAACTGCAGATGACAAATGATAGGAAAGGACAGTTGAACTTGTCACCCAGCAGTAGTTGCTCTCAGTGAAGATTGTCAAGGGATCAATGCAAAGAAGCTTCAGGATCAGGTCACAGATGAAAACAGTGGCCTGTTTTCATCAGTGACCTGAGAGTACGTTTAAAATTGCTCCTGAAAGCATACAGGTGTCCAGGGAAAGACTGGTGGAGAGTACTATTGAAGGTGATGTAACCCAGATGGCATGACCCCAGTGCAAATAAAATACACCTTTTAAGTACAGCCAGCTAGCTGGTTGCCTGTGCAAGGTGTGCATGGAGGGCATGCTGGTCTTGCAGCATGGGGTACTGCGGGGCAGAGTCTCGCCCCTCTTTGGCTGCACAGGGTGAGAGGAGCGAGTGACTTGCTGGGCTGTTTGTAGCTGGGCTGATAGTGCTGCCATGATTTTGTAGGAGGGACTGGGGAAGTTTGAGGGGATGCAGGAAAAAAAACCAAACAACTTGGTGCTGTTTGTGTTAAAAACAGCTGTCTGTGTTAAAAAAGTGTTAAAACCTTCAAATGAGACTGAGGGTAAATGCTTTGGGTTCTTTTTTTGATAGGCAGGGCAAAAAGACCAGGTGATCAAAAGGCTCTCTAAGCTAGTGAAGAAAGCCTGACCAAGAACCAGTGCCTTGGAACTGTAGCAGACAAATTAGAAGGTGGGATTTTTTTTTTTCCTGGTTTTAATGATAGATGTAAGTAACCAGAGGGACAGGCAGTCCACCTCATACTCCTGTCGAATCCAGATGGTCTATGCTAATGGAAAATAGCTATACTCCTGAGGAGCTGGGTGACATGATACACTGTGAGGATCAGGTCAGACTAAACAATTGTCTTGATTTTCCAAAATCATCAGGAGAAGAGCAGTTGGGCAGTCTTTAATTTAGACATTTTGCAGTGGCATTATTCTCTAATGCTGAGCTAGCAAGTCACCACTTAGTAACATTTGAGCATGGAGACAGAAGCTGATCATCCTCAGTTCAGCTTAACTTCAGCTCTGCTGGCACCTGGCAGTGGCTCGCCTGTATTTTAACTCTTGGCATAGCTGTCCTAGATGCTGCTTTCTCAACTAGGTTTTGAGCTGCTTGGTGCTGTATGATAGTTCTGCCCCATAGTGCAGGGCACAAGCCTTTGGCTTTGGAAACTCAGCTCAGGCAGGAGAGCCTTACTGGAAAGCAGTGTTAAGGCAGTGTGACTTTTCTCGGTCGGTTTTATTTTGCACAGTTGGCAGTGTGAGGTGTGCTCCCAAAAATAGGTCATCGGTTGATTAACTGGTATGCTAGTCACAAAACCTCTTGGCTTAAGCCATGTGGTGAGGCTGAATATTAAAGAAGCAGCAGTGAAAAGCCAGTTAAGTTGGACAAAGGACAAAATAAAACCTCTTCAGTGAATTTACTTACTTTACAGGGACAAACCACTGTGTAATCTTGTGACTGTTTGAAGAAACCTTTGCAAAATGTGTATGCATAACAGGAGGAGTTTTCAACAATAGTCTGAGCCCAGCTCCTAACGCTTGTGACATCTGGCATCAGGCATCAGGCATCTCTTGTTTTCATGAACCAGTGCACTAACAAAATGGTTGGCTTCCTAGACACTCTTTCCTGAAACTAGAAGTCCAAGGGCAGGTGTGTAGCCACTTCAGGATGTTATTCATGCAAGGCTGGCTGCTTTGCTCTTCCAGCCTGCTTGGATGCTCCGTGTAGCTGTGAGGGTAGGTGTTTGGGTGTTTTTGATAGAGGTTGTTGTTAACAGCTCAGTGACTACATTATCTTCAAATCTTACAGCCCAGATAATGCTGCTGGTCAGTAATCAAGCAGTACATGAAAAACTAAGCTGCTGTAGGCCCCGTGAAAAGAAGCTTCAGCAAGGCACATTCCTGTGCTCCGTGGACAGGCCAGAAGGCATGCAGTCTCTCTGCCACTCTGGCCGGGCAGTCAGTCAGGAGTGAAGAGATGAAATGCTGCTAAGTCTTCATTTCATTTAAGTATACACTTTTTTTTTTTCCCAGTGTGCTCTTTTTCCCTTTGATTTTTACCATTTCTGCTGAAGTCTCCCAAAAGGAAGAGTGCTTTGTTGTGATAAGCTTGCTACTTCCCTATGGTTTGTATAATTTAAAAATACCATAGGCTATATTGGGCAGTGATCCTGAAACTCCTCGCTTTGTTTTAATGGCTACGCAAAATATTTTCTAAGACCTTTGAGATTTTTTTGGAAGCATCTGTGGAAAATCCCTTCTAAAAATGTCACTGGCTCTACAAAAGCAGTAGGCAGGACACATTCACTTTACTTCTCAGTCTTGTATGTAAATAGTTAACTGTGTGCTTAACATTATCATCATACCTCATTGCACTGATTTATCAGATTGGATCACAGCTTGCAAAAATCAAGACTTGCGGGTGTGGCAGATGTTAAGTGTATGTTGGTGGAGTATTCACTGTAGGGAGCTGATAGTCTGCATGCAGGTTGGCAAGCCTGCTTTTACCCTGTTTTGTTAACATATATAACTCTTGTTAACCGCAGGTGTTCCCCAGGCCAGCATGAGATGGGAGTCTGCAAATATGTCCAGGCCTGCCTGTACTTGGAAAAGTGGTTTGCATGGACTAGGGCTGTTACATAGTCTGCTTGCTTCTGCTCCTCACTGTGTGGATGTAAAAATTATTGTTCCTCTGCATTGGCAGGAACCTACTGCACTCAAACGGAATGAGCTGGTAGGAAAACACCACTGAAACATCTGTTGAGAGAAGGGTCAAAACACGCAGGACTGCTGAGAGGCATTCACCTCTGCTGTCCCCTCCCACCTGCACACTGTGCCCTCACTTGAAATGGTAAAACTCTTTCTGCCATTGCATAATAAATCAGCAGCTGAGAAGGATTGATATATAATTTTTCTCTACCTCCTTCCCCCCCTTTTTTTTTATATTTAGCCAGTAGTGACATGCGGAAAGCGGACTCCACAATCTATAAGATTGTAAAGTAGGTATGTTTATTCAGCCCTGCGCAGCACGGAGGGGGGGCGGTGGGGGTGGGTTAGTCCCACCAAAGTCGTCCGTGCCTGGCATGGCAACTTGCTTCAAATTTATACAGTCAAGTGTTACATATACATAAGGTTTCCTAACACACCTATACATATGCATGACCTGCCCCGCTTCGTATTAAAATTAGAAGTCCCTCCCAACTGCTCTTGTGCAGTGCTTTCTGGTGGTGGTCACAGGGGGTGGTGGGGATGAAGGCTGATGACTCTTCTTCGTCACCTCTAAGTAACCCCTTGTCACCTGCAAGTAACCCCTTGTTTTGCGCAGACTCAGGTCGTCCCTGGCTTTTATCCAAATCACAGGCGCTACAAAACCTGCCACCCCCACCAACCTACCCAACAGTCAACAAATCACCAATCAATGTCCCATCCACCCAGACAGTCAACAAGTCAAATCGCCAATCAACATTCCATCCAGTCAAAACAACATCCCATCCACCAAGACCCTCTTAACCCCTTCCCTCCATAGGTTGCTTTGTTTAGTCACCCCCAGCAGCAGAAACAGCTGTCAGGGCTACTGAGGTGCGGGTGCCAGGGTAGGAGTGAGCAAGTGGCTGGCAGAGGAGAAAGACTGCCGGGAGCCAGTGGCTGTTAAGCCAGAAGAAATGTCTGTGAAATTGCACTTTGAATAATTCTTAACAGAAGAATTTCCCACACAGCTTTCCACAGCTGCTCTTGTGAAACTAGTCAAATCAGCCATCATTCAGACAGTTCAAATCACAGTGCAATCTGTTTTCAAGTACACTAGGTTTTCAAGTTTCAGGATCCTGGGCAAGCTGTCACTGCACCCTCCTTGAGCTCCTATAGAGTAGCACCAAGCAAAGCAGGCAGCTGGTCTGCGCTGTGGAGGCCTGGCATCGTGGTGGGTTAGCATGTGGGGGCAAGATGATTTTAAGTCTTTGTGGAAAGCATATATTTTTGTGTAGTGCTTGCAATTATTGTCAGGCTGTGTGGTGTTCACCTAGTGAGGAGATGTAAAGCTAGAGAGGGAGCCTGGCTGGCTGTACTTGCTGCGTGACTTGTGGGAGCCTTTGGATGAGAAAGACTTGAACCCAGAACCTGCTGCAGTGTGACAAACTCCTGCCAGAGCAGCCTGGATTTTGGATGCCATTGCACTAGGCTCTTGGGGAGCCTGGGCTTGGAAGGATCACAGGACTTTGAAGGAGCTCTGTAGGTACAGACCAGGATTTTTAAGGCCTGCCTGCTGGCAGTGATTGCAGACCTGGGTTTGTCCTGAAAACTGCACAGCACCTTCCTTCTGCAGAACCCATCCTTTGGAGAAGCTTTTGTTTAATGGTAAGCTAAGTCTGTAAAAGATTTATGACATGACTTGCTTTTTTTCGCAGCCCAGCTTTTTAACATTGGAGCAATTTGTTACCAGCTTGCACTTATGCACCAGTGGGTCCTGGGCAGAGCCCCGCTGTGCTGCCATCAAAAGGCAAAGGCCAGGCAAGATGGGCCATGCCCACGGTAAAGTATGCGGCATCAGAGGGACTGCATAGTTCAGCTGCACGTTGACTGCAACCTTTTAACAGAGAACTTGTTGTATATATGGGCTTTGAAGCCTGTCACCCAAAGATAACATCTTTGAAACCTCTTGGGTCAGTACTTGTGGCCAGCATCCTACTCTATGGGACAGAGGCTGTTTTCATTTATGTTTGGATAACACCTATTTCATTGTGGCCCCCTCTGGAATGTAGGTAGTCATAACCAGAGTTTAAAAAAGTAAAAAAAAAAAAAAAAAAACCACTAAATCTGGGACTTTAGCTGAATAACTTCACCAACTTTCTATGGTTTCCGTGGCTATTCAGAGTGCTTAAAGGAGTGCATCTGAAAAAAAAATGGAGACACTGGTGTTTTTCACAAATATCGCCAATTTATAGAGTATGTGCTCAGTATTAGAAACTATCATTAAGGTCTCTCTAAGTAATGTGGAACCATAAATGAGCTATATATTCTATTTAAGTACTTGTTGCTTTAAATAGCAGTTCCAGGGACCTAGGACTGCAATAGTAGACATGTTGCTGGATGTAGATGAGGTTTCACTGGCAGAGCTCTCTAGCACCTGGCTTAGGAAAATGTTGTTCCCCTTACAGATGCCAAAGCTGCATACCTTTTTACTTCTGTATTATAGTTTTTAACATTATGGTGAGTATGGCCAGCAGTTGAAATTTATTGTGGATACTTTGGATCTGTCTGATAGAGATTGAAAGGACTTTTAGTTTTAAACTTCCCCCCNTGGATGGATTATACTTTTCTGGTATGTTTTTGTTTTGAAAAGTTATTATTCCATTTGTTTGCTTTTATTTAACAAGTTACTGATTCTTGCCATAGCTTCCTTATTTCTGGGACTTGTATTGATGCTGTAAAAGTTAACTTAATTTCACTACATATAAAAAATAAGATTGCCATTAAGCCACCACTGCCTTCAGTTTTGAAAGTATACTTGCATGATGTGCTTTTGCACATTGTATTTTTAATTTCCAGCTTTGGTGCCAACATGATTCTGTTGTGTTTATTCCCCACAGTTGGAGCTTTTTGGGGAGGATTTCTGTTTTGCAGCAGCAGCAGTTTTAGCAGCTGTGTGCTCTGAGGCCCCTGTCTCCTCTGGCGTGAGATCCAGCGGTGAACTGAGAGAAGGGCAGCGTGGGAGCTGGGTTGGACTGTCCCCATTTAAGTCCTCTGCAAACTGAAGAGCCATTCTTGAGCAAGGCAGGGGTCCATGTGCTACCCCCTTTCAGCAAAGCTGAAGGCAGGAAGCCTGAGCTTGCTTGGGTGTTGCAGCAGATAGTCATGGCAAGGAAATAATAAGCTGGGAGTCTTCAAGACACTTCTTCAAAATGGTTTGGGGTTCTTTGATAAAGCAGCCTGGTTGTGAGACTCTGTGGAGTTATATCAGATATGCGTGTCTGCAAGCACACGTGTGAAACCCCCTTCTCTGGGTTGGTCAGACATTGATGCTGGAAGTGACCTGGGAGGAAGATAGCATGTGGAGGTTTGGTGCCTGAAGGCACATACAAGCTAGTGAAGTTTGTGTGGAGGACTCAAATGCAGCCCTTGTGCATTTTGAATCCCTTGGCAATGGCTAAGGAAAGCCATCCATGTTGTACAACTGCTTGTTAGAAAGCAGGGGGGTCCTCTGAACATCCCCACGGCCCCTCCAAGGGCTGAGCTAACACTGGGAAAAAGCAGCCTCGAAAAAGTGGCCTTGGTGTGCTCGAGCCCCTGGCACTGGCAGCATACCACCCCTGTGCTACGCTAGTCACAGGGAGCCCCTAGAAGATGGGGGTCCGGAGCGGGGAGGTTGCTCTGCGTTGGCAGCAGTGAGACCTGAAGGAGGTTCCCTGCTTGTGGCCACCTGCTGATGTCCAAAAATCCCTCCTATGGTTGCAGCTGCTGGGTTAAGCACGGGAGGCATATGAAGTTGCTGCCTATTGCAAGGAAGGGCCTGGGCAACTACAATGCTGCCTTACATGTAAAAATAAGGCTTACATTTATATTTTCATATATAACTTTTCTAAAAGTAGAAGGCAGGGAAGGTGAATCCTGCTTCTTTGAAAGTTAATGATGCTGTTCACAGCAAGGAAATAATAAGCATCAAGCTACATTCCTTTCAGGATTTATTCAGTATCTTTTCCCCCTATTGAATAAAGCAATTACGTGCTTTTTGCTCTGCTGCTTGGGTTTTATCTTGGTAGACCTTCAGTTGCAGGTAGAAAAGAACTAAAATACACAAGGAGTTTTGTCTCTAATAACGTTTAAACATTGGAGACAGTATCAGCTGAAGTGTCATTTGGCATTATATTCCTTGCAGATGTGGATTTTTTTCTTGCCATCTTGCACATGGAATCACCACTTTCACTTTAGCAAAATGGGTCAAATAACTGTGATGTTGCATTTCTTCTCTGGCTTTCTTCAGTACAAGATTGTGCCATTGTATTTTGGGTCCTTCAAGCTCAGCTATCCTTTGCTGGTTTGCAGTAAGTTGAGTATTTCCAGATTCTTTCTCTACCACCCAAAATATGTAGAACTGTTAATGTAGTTTTTTGTTCGTTGATTTGAGTTTGTTTGGGATTTTTTGTAGCTGTTGTCTGTTTATAAAGCCTTCAGCATAACTATCCCAAAGTGTGGCTTAAGCAGTATTTTCTTCCCCCTTTAATTTGCTCAAAGTCTTTAGTAGCATAAAAAGTTCTGTAGAAAAAAAATAATTTTTTTTTTGTCACTGTGTGTACCAGAGAGAGCACATAAAAAAGGACAGTGTGGTTGTGGTGAGTTGAAATGGGTCTGTACAGCTTGTTTTGAAACAAAACGTCCAGCTTGTCTTAGAAAAAAATTTTGTCTGTACGTTGAAAGCAAACAGTTTTGGAGCCTGTGCCCTTCTGTGCAGATTTGTTTTGTCACTGTGGAGAGGGGAGAGTGTAATGCAGGAAATGGAGCCTTACCATTGCAGTGCCTGTTCTGCTGGGTGAAACATGTCAGGACCATGAGCTGCACAGAGATAATAAAGAGCAGGATTAAGAAATCAGGAGCAGTTCCTCCTCATCCTCTTCACTCTCATCTTTAGCATGTGGGAAAAGCTAGAAACTAATGTGCTTAAACCTAGTGGCTTTTGATAAACAAGACAGTCTGCTTCCATTTAAATACTGCTCATCTGGGAGGAGAGGACTTAAGAAATTCTAGAGTTTTACAGGAAGTCTCCCAGCTTCCCTGTCTGACTTTTGCAATAGCAACCTAAAGGTGGTGATGGAATGACTTTTGGTTTTTGTCTTACTTTCCAGTTGGCCTGCTGCTGTGGTACTGCTGCTTGTGCCTTGTGCTGCAAATGCTGCCCCAAGATAAAACAGTCAACCAGCACCCGCTTCATGTACGCGCTTTACTTCATCCTGGTGACTATCATCTGTTGTGTCATGATGTCAACAACAGTAGCTAACGAAATGAAAATGCACGTAAGTAAGAGAGATGAACCCAGTGCTACCCCTGGCAGGAAATGGGGCTCCTTCCACAGCTCTTCATGTATAGGATCGCTCCCTCAGAAGAGGCGGTCGATTCTCTCCACCCATCCACTTCCAAACCCAGATGGGGTCATTTTCTGTGCTCAGCCTCTTCCTGTGAATTGCTCATCCATTAGTGTTTCACAACAGGAAGAGTCACAGATCACAGGGTTAGCAGCCTTCCTCCTCTTTCGTTGTGTGGAAACCCGCTGCAGTGAACCCATCTCAGGTTTGCTGCATGGGTAGTGTCACTAGAGGCTGTTAGGGAACATGTTATAGTAGAACAAATCGGTTCAGTTTAATGTTGAGTTCATCTCTGGCAACTTGTTTAGTAGCAGAAGCAGTAAATTAGAACATAACTCTTCAAGTATTGCATTTATAATTTTAATTCTGTGTTCTTGGTGCTCTGTGACAGACTACTGCAATGCACAAAGCTGCAGATCCTTTACAAGGGTTTTTTTCAGTGTGCATTGAGTCATCGTGTTCACATGGCCTCTAACCACAGCAGATATTGTTAATCTCTAATTGTCTTTTTAATTAAAAGGCTTCAAAAGCATGAAAGGAGCTGTGGCTAAAACTAGGTTTTAAAACTCAAGTTTCTTTCAGAGTCTTAATATAACTTTCCTAAGGTAAATGCTCGCCAGCCTGCTTGCGGTCACACGCTAGACCTGTTGTACCTCATCTTTGATTTGTTTTTTCTAAGCCACCCAAGTTGCTCTCAGTAGCACAAATCCTCTCTCTTGTCCTCTACAAACTACAAGAGGAGTCTCTTTTTAAGTAGAGGGAACAATGTCTGGACTGCTTTATTCTTAAAAATAAAGTTTCTGCACCAAACTCGGCGTCAGGCCTGCTTGGAGGTTGTGAATGTGCTTGCCCTGGAGGTTCAGAAGGCTTCCCTCACTATGGGCACCTCATTGTTTTGTGTTGCCATCCCAAGACAGAGTGCCGGTGGGTGCACAGTTAAGGCTATTTCCTTGTTTAACCAGTTGCTGGTCAAGTTGATGCCCTGCTTACCTTCTGCGGTTGACTTTTAGTTGTCTCTGAAACACTTTCTTCCACATCAGCCCAGATCCAGAAGTTGGTGGTGGCATCCTGTGCCTGCAACACAGATGAACCAGTGTGCTTATGATAGGGCTGCTTTGAGGGCTTCTGTGCTCTGCTGCCAGTGACCTTTCTTTCTTCCCATTGTACCCTCTTTGTAGGTTCTGTCTTAATTTTTTTTCATTTAATAGCGCTTTGCTTGAGTTATCCTAGTGCTACCTTCTTACAGTCGGCCACCAGAAGTTGCTGACAGCCCTGTAAGAGCACCCAGTACAGACGTGATGCTCGCCTGTGAGCTGTGACTTAAAAACTGTTCAACATGTGTGTGCTGAAATTGCTTGCCAGTAATTACTCTGACTTACTAGATGCTTAGCTTGGCAATAAAGTGAATAACCCAAGGAACTCAAGTGTGTGGGACACAAATTACGTGCTTATATCCAAATAGTCATTTTCCATCAGTATTGTGGTTTTAATCCAGCTTATATCCCTAGCAAAAAATACTCGCTCTTTATCCAACAGAAAAGTGATTCAAGAAGCCTTCAACAACATGCTTTTCAGTATTGCCAAATTTCTTTTCCAGTTCATAGTCTTGAAAGCTCAGTGTGGGAAGAAATGGCACAAAGAGTAGCTGTTATTGTGAAGTGGAAAGATAATCACCCTCTTAATTTAGAGCATTTGATGCCTTTGAATGGTAAATGGACCATCTGAAAGTAGGCTTTCTTTATCTGCTTTCTAATTTAATAATTATGATTGGGGCTGTTAAAAGTTCAAAGACTCCTGAAGCTAATTCAGTCCAGTTGTAATAGAGTGCACCTTGAAAATATTTGTTCAGACTAACTAGTCTCAGCTTCCCAGCAATGAACTGTGTTTTGAAAGTGCTGGGCACTTACTGATTCTTTTGCTTTTGGCTGGATTGTGAAGTACTCCTAGCTTCTGTAGTTTGCTGTAAGCAAACGCTTTCCATCATGCTTCTAGGACCTCACCCTCTCTTTCTTGAGAGCAGACAGAATTTTAATTAACTGTAATTAGAATTTTTTTAAATTTTTGTATAAAAATATTAAAATTTAAAATGTTAGCGCAGTCCTTTATGGAGCCACAATCTTGGCAAGGAACCATGTGTCTGCTTTACCAGTTCAGAGTTCAAATGCTCATACTGATGTTATGTGAAAAGAATCTTGTACCTTGTCAGTGAGAGTTGTTTTTTTTTTCAGTTGATTGGTTATAAATTCCCAAGTCTAAAGTAGTTTTAGAAGTATTTATTGTAGTATTTATTGTATTAGCTTTTTTTTTTGAAGGAAACAACAGCAAATGTACATCACTTATGGACACCTTAAACAGAGACTTTAAAAAATGTTTGTATTTATTTTTCAGTATTTATCTACCCCCATGGTCATGCGTTCTGTCTATTAAAACATATTTAGGACAGCTTTTCACTTCCCAAGGTGCCAGACTCTGCAGGTGCCAGCCTAGAGCTGGGGATCTGCTCTGTGCCCTGCAACATGGCTGGAAAAAATGAGGCACTGTCCCGGACAGCTTAAATTCCACATTCTCACCAAAGTTGGCAGGTAGATGAAACCATGTGTCAGTGGGAGGACACAGTACCTGTGGAGTATTTGGTTACGGTTTCAAAACCTTGGTTGCTAATCTACCAGCAGCATTTTGAGGACATCGTATTTTGTTGTGAGCCTCAAAAATTTAACAGTGTCTTTTGGGGGGGAGGTTTTTCTCTGTTTTCACTCTTCTTCCCCATCTCCTGAGCTGTTCCTGCACCCAGGGAGAGAGGCCCAAAGAATTAAATTCTGAAAAATGTGCAAAGAAACCAAGATGTGCAAAGAAACCTTTTTCAAGAAATCAAGAAAGTCAGGACGTCAAGAAATCAAGGTCTGATCTCTGGGAAGGAAGCAATAGGGAGTGGAGGGGTAGGGAAAGAGTGGACAGTTTTGACTAGGAAAAATTTTGAATAGTAGTGTGTAGAACAGATTTCAGAGGAGCAAGGTTGTGAGTCAAGGCAAAAGATGGGGTAGAGCATCAATCAAGACATGAGAGCCTCAGTGGTGGGGACAGAAAGACACTAAAGACCAATATGCAATTGCACAAAATGGTTTAGACACTAGACTCTTATAAAATGAAGCAAAGCAGGACCCAACTTGAAGCTTCTATGCTTTGATCCATAGATTATTTATTTTTTCCAGTTATTCTGTTTTTTTGAAAAACAAGTACAGCTTTACTCAAAAATGTTCTGTTGAAGCAAAACTTTGCATTTCACAGGCTTTGAAAGGATAATTGAGAGAAGAAAAAGGAGAGAAGTGTTTTGGTTGGTTGAAATAGTGTTTTGATTAATTTTCTTTAGTTAAATTTTTTATCATAAAGCTGTTTCAGATCTAGTGGTTTCACCCTGAAAATATCCATGTCCTACTTAAATAATGAAAGGAAAAATAAGAAAGATGTTTTCAGGAAAACAAACACCAGTAAAAAACAGTTTGGTTGTGTCAAAGCATTTCAGTTCTAGATGCTTACATGTTTTGGCAGAGCATGCTTTCAGACTTGTTTCCCCAGCCAGGTTTATATCTTGGCCCTTAACTGCATTACAGTATGTGAAAACCCAGATTTGCTACCAAAATACAGTTTTTTAAGTGCAGATACTTATTGACTATTTCTGATAAGAATTTAGCCATAGATGCAAGACAGCATGTGTTTTGGTCTGATTGTTTTTTGTTTTTCTATTCCATTTCTCAGTGGCTCAAGACAGGCAGTTTTACCTGTTTTATTGCCCTTGTGTCCCCACCTACACAGATTTTCTTTCATGCTTCCTGTTTCCATAAAAAAGTTAATCTGCCACATTCTCCCTGTCTCAGATGAGGACATCCAAACAAAAGTCTCCTTTTCTACACATTATTCCTTCCTATTCCCACTCTGATGCTGTTTCCCGCGTTCCTGCAATCACATGATTGGGTGCAGACAGACCCAAGCTCAGAGGCGGCTGAGCCCCAGCTGGCTGCAGCCTGGACACAGTGTGGCTGTCTTGGCTTGCTTCTTGCACTGCATTTATTTTGGGTGCCAGCAGCTTGCAGTGAGGGGAAACCAAGTTCAGGGCAGGCTGTCCCTGTTTCTGTAGATGTTGCTATCATCTCAAAGGGTTTCATTGCACTCGGAAAATTGCTGATTTTGCTGTGATAACATCATTGCTTGCGAAGCAACTGAGGTGTTTACGATATCTGAGTGGATACTGAGTTTCTGAAGCAAGAATGCTTTGTCCCCTACTCAGAGGCCAAAGAATTTAGCTTGTGTTGCTTTTAAAGGTATAAAAGTAGATATTTCACTATATCAAACTTGGCAAATAACTAATCTGTGACTTTAACAGCTGGCAAAACTACCCAGCAAATGGAAAGCCTGGTAAATCACATAGGCTGGGCAGGCTGCTCAGCAGCTGAACATGTTTCAGAGATACAAAATTAAAAAAAAAAATAATTAGTCGTCTTTAACTTTCAGTGAAGAAGTCACATAAGCCTTGATAAATTGTTCCCAGCAGTAGATCATCCTCTCATGAAAACATGCCCTTTTCATTACATCAGCCCTTTTGTTCCTAGCATTGTGCTCATGCGTATTATCTGCCGGGGTGCCCAAGAGTTTGGTTTTATTCTTGTTTTGTTCCTTCAGGATCATGGGACTCCAAAAAGGGCATTCAATCCCACAGGACCATTTCTGTGGCCATCACTTATTACTGCATAGTGCTGTGTATACTACATGGCGGCTGAGCTCTTTGTTGCTTATGTAGGCACAAACCAAGCTATTGTTCTTGTGAATCCATCCATTTTCTCTCAGCCAGATCTTTAAGGAAATAACTACTAAATGGAGAAAAGAACATACAGGGTCAAAAACCCCATCAGGATCTCTGTAGAAACCTATGCGATTAAAGAAGATGCCTATTTACAGTTACCCAGTGATCTGTTTTTAATTAGCTAGTCAATAAATCAAGTTCCATGGTCTTTTGGTTCTTTTTTTTTGTTTGTTTGTTCTGTAAGTGTCATAAGCAAAATACTGCTTGGTACCAAGTATGGATCTTACAGAAATCTGTTTCCTTCACCAGTACTATCATCTCTTTCAAACAAGTATGTTTTCTCAGAAAAATTGTTAGTTCAATATTTTGCATCTTTTTAATCTCTGCTGACTGATGGTTATTATAAGCAAAGAACTGGAAAGCATTAACTGATAGACTAGTTGCTTTCCCTGGCATTGCTGTGGCCCCTTGGGTTGCCCTGACATTGCTGTGGCATTGATAGGTCTCTTAATTATTCCAGTCAATCCATTTGCTTGTTTTGAATGCTGACACATTTATCCAGTCTGACGTTTCATTACCTTTCAAGACCTGGGAGAGGCATCACTGATGCTCTAGGCAATTTCTCAGGAGTTCTCTAAAAACTCTTGGATATAAGTTAGCCACAGCTACTCATTTTATTGTCCAGCTTCTTACACAGTGGCTACTCATCTCTGAGTTAATTCTGAAAGAGCATCTCAGGGTGGCTCAGCTTGAATCCATCTTGTAACACCATGTGGCTGCCATGAGACCTGCTTTTCATCTCCTTGGCTGGTTCTAGCCCACCTAGAGATTGGCTCGGTACCATAGTTAGGTTTGCTAGCCTTAGCACAGCAACTCAGTGTTACTGTGAGCTGCTAAAATATTTACTCTTTTTGGGAAACTGCTAGCAGGGTTGTTAAGCTCCTGACTGGTTTGGGTTGCTGGCAAATGATGGGAAGTTGCATACCCTGCTGACAGAAGCAGGCTTTCAGAGCCTGGTGGCTGGAAGCTGGCAGTTTATGTGTTTCTTACATCTCAGATGGCTTTCTACCCAGCTGGGAGTGCTGCCTGATTGCTTGCCCTCGGGTCCTGTTTCTTTTTCTGTCCTGGTTTTGTGCACTGACCTGCCTGCTGAAGGAAGGAGAGACTCCTATCTTTGCTAATTTCTTGGAAATATTCAAGGATGGTGTTGTCCACAATCCTTGTATGTTTTTCTTAAGCAAAATCTGACCTGGCTGAATGATTTCTGAATTCAGATTCCCATTTCCTTTGCCTGAGTTATTTATTTGTGCGTGTTCTGTCCTGGCATGCATTTTCTTCTGTCTCCTCCAGTTACCTGTGCAGGTAGCAGTGATCAGCTCCAGCAGGTTTGACGTGTTGCTTGACTGGTCTCAGCAGCCTTGGCTGAGGGCTGTGAGTGTACAGAGAGGCTCTTCTTTCTTTCAAACGAATGGTGATTTGCTAATTAAATGCCTGTATTTATCTTCAGCTGAAAGGCTCCCTGGCTGCGAGGGGGGTGTCTGCATGGAGCCACCCCACAGGGTTGGGTCCTGGCCATATAGTCCTGCTTTTTTGAGCACCCAGCATCATGTCTGCCTCGTGAAACTGGAGCTAAAATGTGCAGCTGTTTGTTTTCCCCTTGTGGCAAGAGCAAGGCCTCAAAGGCAAATATTTAATGAGTCAAGAGAAGGGTGGAATTTTCCTGCCTTTCTGTTAATTTAAAACAAAATCAGGGCAACTGGCACAACTCCCTTTCAGAGGCCTTGATGGAGGGGAGGGGGCTTTCTTCCCCTGTGCTGCTTGGGTGTGCTTCCATCTACATTTCCACCAAGGGCAGCATGAGCCAGAGCTTCCTACCCTGCAGCCCCATTCATGACCCTTTGGCTGGTAAAACTGCTGCTGGTATGGCTCATGTAAGCTGGATTACTGAATCAATGAAAGTCTTTTGCTGTAAAGCATGGGAAGAAGTGAGATGGTCCCCAGGGTGAAAGGATAAGCAGTAAGGAGCAGGGATGGCTTAAGCCAACAGAGCTGAAGGAAGTGTAGGTGTACTTGTACCCCAAAGCATCTGTAAGGACTTGAGAGTGGAGGCTCTGGAAAACTCCAGTTCCTTGTGTTTTACATTTCTTTATGTACCCTTTTGAACCCTTAAATCCAGGCTGAAGGCTATCAAGAGTGAAAGGTGTTAAATAAAGCCAGTGAAAAGTCAGTGGTGCATAGACGCAGATGTGCTTGATTATGAGGAGCCCTGTGTCCCATAAAAACAGCTTGTAACGTGTTGTGCTTTTCAGATTCCCTTCTACAAGCAAATGTGCAAGAGTATTCAGGCGGGTGAGATGTGTGAGAAGTTGGTGGGATACTCTGCAGTGTACAAAGTCTGTTTTGGAATGGCCTGTTTCTTCTTTTTGTTCTTCTTGTTCACCATCAAAATTAACAGCAGCAAAAGCTGCCGAGCATACATTCATAATGGGTGAGTATTTGATTGCTTCTCTTTACAGGTTTATGCAGCCTACTTTCCAGTTGAATGTCGTACTAGGCAAAAAGAAAACCAAAACAAAAGTTAACTTTACTGCTTTTGTCAGAAAAAATGCAGTCAAGTGAAAACTAACTAAAGTGGCAATTGGTTTTCAAAGGCTATTTTTACTCTTGTTGGGCTTTAGTTGGAGATTTGTCATGGCACTTGAGTTGAAGACCTCTAATTCATGTTATAAACAGATTTTTCTTTTTCTCCTCCATTGCAGATTCTGGCTTGTTAAACTTATACTTCTGGCAGCAATGTGCTCAGGAGCCTTCTTCATTCCTGATCAGGACACTTTCCTCAATGGTATGACCTCCTTGTTTTATTATGCTGCTTTGTTCTGTACTACCTTGTGAGTAGCTGTGAATCCTAAAGGTCTGATCAACATGAATATTGCCATATTTCTTCAAGTAATGCCAGTATAGTCCAGGTGCAAAAGGAATATTTGGAGCTGTTTGGGGGGCACTGTGTGTGCAGAGTACATGGTCTTCCTGTGAATGTGCAGTAAAGAGCATGTTTTTTTCTGACCCAAGAGGAGGCCAAATGGGTAGGTGAAAATACCACTGCAGTGCTGGCTTGCAAATTCTTTAGGAAGCAGGGAGCTGTAATGGTGCACAAGAAATTGTTCACTCAGGAATGCAGAGCCACATGTTAGTTTGGCTTGTGCAGGTAGGTCTGCCGTAGTGCAGCAGCTGGGGTCCGTGCTGCACGGTGGAGAGGTGCTCAAGGGGTCACGGGTGACCTGCTGAGCACTGGTGTTTGCTGCCTGGAAACCTGCAATGCTGCAAGAGAATTTGGGATGTTATTAGCTTTCAGGCTGGTGGCGTGAATGCAGTAAGGTAAAATTAGACTTCCTGGGGCGTGTCGCGAGTGCTCTGCTGAGGATGCCTGCCATGCCTGAAGCATTTCCAGTTTTGGAAGCACCCTAGCTTCCTAGCACCACACAGGTGTGCTGGTACTGGCCCAGTGCCTTTTGTGGGCTAGGAGCAAAAATCCCTGTGATACTGAGATGAGTTTATGCTCTTCAGTTTGCCAGGTATACTTGTAAGTCCTTAAGCTGTTGAGTCTGGGTGGGTGAAAAGCAGTGGGATCAGTAATGCAAAGGAGTGGTTGTGTCTGTGCCTGCTTCCACTAAGGCTTGCTTGGGTACCTGTGTTTTCAACACTGATCTCCTCTAGCCAGGCTGTTTAAAAGGGGAAGAGGAAGGAGTAACACAGGGGAAGAGAATAGAGTGGGCAGGCATACTATGAGCTCAGTGCTCTGGGAAACCAAGGAAAAAAACATTTCAAGTAAACTACTGAGAGGTGTAATTCAGCTTCTTGCTCATACTAGCTGTTTCTTTGGTCCAGGTTCAGTTTGATGCCCCAGAAATGAAGGGCTCCTTATCCCTGTTCTTCTCTACGAAGTCACAGGATGGCTGTACATACTTGTCCTTAGTATCTAATCATTGTATGGATTAGAAAGATGTATCGGTGCAATGTGTTGTACTCATGAGCAAGAGAGACTGCCTATCATCTTTGCAAGCAATTCTTTTCATGGTGAAAAGCCATGAAGAGTTGAAGTGTTTGAGGGGAAAGGGGAAACAGAACTTTTGTGCTCATTAGAGTGCTGTTTCTCAACAGCAGTCTAGCCTAGTGTGGAGATACAGCATAACAAGCTTTCTTCCCCAAATTAGCTCTTGACTTTTCTAGCTAAAGCTGTATTCTCCACATCCTGTTAAGCTGTCTTCTAGCCAGCCCCTGAATGTGAGATTTACAGATAGTTTGGGTAATGTGTGGCTTTGTTTCCCCCTTTTTTTCCCTCCCATCAAGAAACTTATACTTTTTTTTTTTTGAGCTTTTTCCCAGTTTGCTTATTTTTTTCTAAAAAAAAAAAAAAGGGGAAAAAAAAAAGCTCTTGTCATGCTTCCCATGCTTAGCAGTTTGTTAATCATGGAGGAGTATTACATGCAAGCACTACATTTGTGTGGGCTGTAATGTTAAATCCACACTGACCATGCTAACCTTATCTATGATGGATCCATAAAACATCCCACAGTGTCCTGCCTGTGGCAGTGGGAGATCCTGAGAGCCTGGCTATTTAATTACTCACTCCATTGGTGGTCTCCTTTTTCCTGCTCTGCCTCTCCCAAACACACATGCACACACCTTGTTCCCTGAACAGCATGCTTATCAAGTACATACAATAAGTTTAGAAAAAACAGACAAATGGCATTTTTGCTTGCTTTCAAATAATGAGTTTATGGTACAGTTAAAAAAAAAAAAAAACAAACCAAACAAAACCCTCTTTACATCATCTGCTAAGGGTAATGTGCCCTGACTGTTCTGTTCTTCCACTTTACTTAGACAAGCTTTTTTCAAATGGAAAACATAATGGTAGGATATGGCTGAACTTTGCTAATGCACTTCCTTGGTCTTCTGCACTGAAATCAGCTGCACACCTGGAGGCATTTGTAGGCTACGCACTGCATAGCAGCAGAAGCTGTATATGCAACTAAACATTTCAATAGGTATCTGTATTTCCTCAGAGATTTCTGATCTTGCATATAAGGGATGTGTTGTCCAAAGTATCCAAAGAGCTACCCTAATACAGTATATATAGGTCAATGATTTAGTCAAATAACCTGTCTTAAAACTAGTCAGTGAATACTAAGTGTTCCCATCTCTTTGGGAGTGGCTCTGGACAGCATTTGTAAATAGATAAGCCCCACCTTTGTTTTTCTGTGGTACTGGAATCTGAAAGGGAAGAAATTGCCCTTTTTAGTACTGAGTTCCAGTACCTTGCAATTTCAGGGTTTAGATTCCTGTGAAATGCTTTCATACCACCTCCCTCCCACCAGTCACAAATAAAGGTTTCAGTATTTTCTGTCTGAATATAGTAACTCATAATCTCCACAAAAATCCTCTGGGTTGGGGAAGCTCAGTAAATGTCCTAACAGTTTTATTTTGAAAGTGTAGCAGGTTGCAAGCTGAATTCATCAGGGAGCTAATATTGAGTTAGCTGAGCTGGCCTTTCATCTGAAATCTCTCGTCTCCTGCTACGTCTGTGGGCTCGAGATATTCAAATCACATTACAGCTTCACTGCATAGACAATAATTCCATTTCTTCTCAAGGGAAAGCAACTGCAGTTTGACCTATTTTCTGCCTTGCAGCCTGGCGCTACGTAGGAGCAACCGGAGGTTTCCTTTTCATTTCCATTCAGCTCATCCTGCTTGTTGAGTTCGCACACAAATGGAATAAAAATTGGTATGTGTTGGGCAACTAGTTATTTGCTTAAAGTTCTGGTGAACTCCTGAACAATACATTTCTCGTAACAAAGAATTTAAAAGTAGCATGGATGTAATTTCTGAAAAAAGACATTTTAATGTCAATATTTAGAGCTGTTCATCTTTGCTTAATCAATTTTCTCCTGCCCCAGCAGAGATGTTTCCTTCTTACTTGCTTCTACTCTGCTGATTTATACTTAACCTGAATTGCTTGGCTTCCAATAAGTAGTAGCATGTTGGGGATGCAAAAACCTCTTACTTTAAGATGTTTTATATTTTACATGAAAACATACCTGCTAAGAAACAGAGTGGTGCAAGAGAATTAACACTAGATTTGTAAAATGTAACAGTGAAACTGAGTGCAGTGATGTAAAGTGGCTAATCCTCCTTTTTGTGTCAGCTTAATGCTCATCACTTTTTTTTCTGAAAATGAGAACTGCTACTTTCTCTTCAACTTCTTTGCTTTCATCTAAATATGCAATATTCCATTATCAAACCACGTATACCCCATTTTGGCATTGACTTCATTTCTGGTTTAAGCGTATTTGCTATTACTTTCCTAGCCCTTAGCCTCTCATCAATTTAAAATATTTAAATTGTCCCCCCATATATATGCAGGAACTCTTGCCTCCACCTCCACCCTTTCTGTTTGTCATTTTTTCGTCTATGAACCTTTGCAATCCTCTCTTGTTCTAGTTAGCATACTGACTGCTAAGACCTTTAGCAAACCTTTGGGCTTTGTTAGATTCCTGTTTTTGGGGAGGAAGAGGTGAGATTTCCTTAAACCACAGATATTTTTACTGCTAATTACTGTAGTTGCTTTTCTGTGGGTGAAAGATTTCCTGCAGTAGCATTTAACTTTATCACTCTTTACATTAGATGTTCTTTTAAAATAAGTTGTTTCCACAAAACAACAACAAAACAAACAAACTAACAAACAAAACTTTCCATGCACCAAAAAGCCCTTTGTGCCAAAACAACTTTTTTACTTGCTACTCTGAAAAAACCCAGTGACCTTTGCAAGAGATGTTTGGAAGGTGAAGAGAGGAAAACAAGATGGAGACTGGTGGGATAGACCCAAATGGAGAAGAAGCTTTTTGAGTGAAAGGGTAGTAAAACTGTCAAGGTAGCGCAAGGGGCAGCTGTGCCGAGCAATCTGCCTTTGTTGTCCTTGTGTGAAGAGCGCTGCTTGCTAGCTGAGCCTGGGGCACTCCGAATTCCCGCTGAGGAAATCCCTGAAGTACTGAACTGAGATGCACTGATGAGATGATCCTAGAGATTGGGAGTTCTCGGAGTTATTCTGGTCTATAATTACAGAAGCAGCTGGGCATGTTAATACAGAAGATAAACACTAATGCTAAGGAATGTTTCTCTTTGTTTCATGGGAGGAACCTTGCAAGGGCCTGTGTTGGTGTAGTGATGTACACATGCTTCAGGAAAGTAAGCACTCTTTTGTGTTTGAGAATATGAACTATTCAGCTGTTAGAATTTGTTTGGGGAAAGGAAGACAAAGATAAGGTGCTTGTGTCTCTCTCCCCAGGACTGCAGGTGCAAACCACAAGCAGATGTGGAATGGTTTGCTCGCCCTAGTCACTCTCATCTTGTACTCCGTTGCTGTGGCAGCCCTGGTCCTCATGGCTCTTTTCTACACACGTTCAGCGGGCTGCATGTACAACAAGGTCCTGATTGGTGTTAACGGTGGGCTGTGCCTCTTTGTGTCACTGGTGGCCGTATCACCCTGTGTCCAGAATCGTGAGTCCACTGACCTCTTCTCCTGGGTTTCTGGTGCTGCCACAGTTGTGTGCCTGGAGGCATGAGCCATGTTCTGGGCAGAAAGTCTCATGATAGTTCAGAGCTGGTGCTACTCTTGCCCCGTCCCTTTATCTACGCAATGAAGTGCTGTTGCTGGTCATCAGCTCAGCTGCTAAAACTACAATGGTGTGGGGCATTCTGAGTGTGCCATCAGGCAGTCAGTCATACTGTAAAGAAGGCTCACGTGCTGATAGCTTGTAATGTGTTGCAGATCTCACCACAATTCTTGCAGTAGTAGCAGTTGAGGTAATAACTGTCAAAGTCATTCACCACTGTTTAATCATTTACTTTGACTGCTTGTGATTTACCATCTCTAAAGTTTGAATCTGGAGAAGCTGACATCAGTATTTCATGCTTAAGTATATTTTATGTGTAGTATTAGTATCTTGCGTACACTGTACCTGGAAGTAGTAATTTGAGTGACTCCCAACACAAATTTTACAGGCAAATCAAACTATCACAGCAGCTTGGAAAGCTGGTGCTTTCCAAAAAGCTTGCTGAGATCAGAGAGGCGACTCTGTACTTACGTGGGAATTTTTAATGCCTTTCTAAAACAGCTAGCAGAATTAAAGGACAGGGTTTTTTCTTTTTACATGCCAGTGGAAATGTATCTAAACCCCTCAAAGTCTTATGGAATGCTTTAAGTAAAACATAAAAGATACTCTTCTCTTCTGAAAGATACTAGTGTGCTGTTCTTTAAAGGATATTAATTTATTTTTCAGTTTGTTAAAATGTCTGCAAAAATCACTTATTTTCCTTTTTCTTGTAAAGGCCAGCCCCATTCTGGTTTGCTGCAGTCAGGAGTCATCAGCTGCTATGTTATGTACCTCACTTTCTCAGCACTATCCAGCAAGCCACCAGAAACTAGTAAGTTATCTAATACTTTATGTAAATTCTTTTAGACATGCCATATATTAAAAGCAAGAATTTAGCAAACTTGAATTAACAAATTCAGGGATATAGGAGTGCTGGGTTTGGTCTTTTCTGGCCTATGTAGAAGAAATTGCAAATACTAAAAATAAATCTGTGCAGCAGAGAGACCATACAATTGGCACTCTCCACATACCTTAAATGCTTTGGGCTAAGGGAGCTTAACTTACCTTGCGTGCATTGCATTTGTTGCACCAAAGCAATTCCAGCCTGTTCCCTACAGACATATTTCCCAGAGTCTTGTAGCCTATCCCTCATGCGGCAAGTGCATGTTCTCGTACGACAGGACATGACTAAATACATAACATGTTTGGTTACATGATGGGAAAGGAGTTGGAACGAATGGCTCTTGGGTGCCTCTGGAAGAAGCTGGGTGATTAGCTCCATCCAAAAGTTTACTATACTAAGGTCCACCACCAGTTAGTAGGTGCTGGCCATCAGAGTGGAAACTAAAATCACTTCTTTTCTTCTAGAATTGGTGTGCTAGATAGTTTTAGCTCTGGACTGCTAATAGAGCAAAAACTTGAGTACCACTTGTCTCCTGTTAGGAGAGGAAACATTCTGAGAAAGGACTTGGAGTTATGTTGCAGTTGTTTGAGATGATGCTGTTCTTCAGCAGAATTCCTGTACTCCACTTGCCTCTTAACCACTGGCATTGCAAGTCAGGTGTTGGGAACTTCCTAGAGTTTTAAGTTCTTCATGTTACAAAAACACAGCAAGACTTTACAAGCACAACTCAAAACTGTTTCCTTTTCTCAGGTAACCATCAGATTCACCTGTTTGGACAGGGATTCTTCTCACTTACAGAAGACTTTTCTGGTTCAAATTAGTAATGCTAAAAACTCTTCTCTAGTGGAAAATAAGTCGTTTGGCAGGAAGGAGAGGTTTTTACAGACATCTCCCAAGAAGAAAGGGGAAAGATAGGGGAAAGAATCTGTGCCACATTTGTGTAGGCACAGGCACACACACACAAAAGTATTTGAGCGTTAAGAAGGAAAATCAGACAGTATTTAGGTAGAAGATTTAGTTGCAGAGCTTAAGCAGTGTTTTTGAATGAACATAGAAGTTAATTTAGAAGGCATCTGAATTACTCCTAAGACTTGACACAGTTAAAAAAAAAAAAAAAA
>VZTV01064812.1:0-29395 GCA_013400875.1 Anhinga rufa
ATCGTAAAGCACAAATTTAATAGCATGGCTAACTTTAACTTATGCTCTTCTGCTGCTCTGACCTGCTCTAGCCTTCTGACATTTGAGTCTCACAAGCTCAAGCTCAATTTAGCAGAACAAAATCAAAGCTCATATGTAAGATGATATAAAATGCATGTCACTAAGTAGGTGAGAGTNAGAGTTTGACTTAGCATGGCGCAAGTATGGATGCTGCTGGAAAATTTTCAACAATACACTCCTACCTCCCACTCCTCTGACTTTCATACTTGGAACAGAGCAAGCCACCTACATGCAAACAGGCTTTCAAACATTGGAGACCAGCTATTGAAAAAAAGGAAAAACTGCTTGCCCAAGTCATGGAAGCAGATGGTCAAAGCACTCTCAAGAAACAGTTCAAACAATAGCATGCCGGAGGAGAAAATACTGATAAGAAAACAATCTTCTCGGAAGAATTAAAAATACTTGAAGCAGGATATCGGGGAGCAGCTGGAGAAAGGCAGCCTGGTGAGATCTGGAGAGCTGGAGACATTCTGGGCTTAGTGCTTACAGCAGGGGACTCAAATGGCAAAGTCTTCCTAGTTCTCCCCAAACCTGGTGCTTCTCTGGTGTTACATTGTACCTCATCCTAGGCACCCATGGGTTACTCTGGCCTAAAGATTATTTCAGGAATAAGAAGGAGCAGACCAAAGGTCCACCTACTACAGTAGCCTGTTTCCACCACCAGCTTGAAGTAGGTACCCAGGGAAGACGTTAAGAACACAGATGTAAATAGTGATGCTTCCCCAAAACTCTCTCCCAGTCCCTAGAAATTTGCAGCTCTGTAACTTGCCTATTCTTCCTCCCCTCCGTCATATCTCACTCAGTCATCTCATTTCAAGTGTTGACTTGTCATTTCAACAAGTGTTGACTTGTCCCTGAAACCACTCCCAAACTTTGATCATCAGTGTGCTTCTCCAAATCTTGTCTCCCAGTTCTATGACACCTTTTTGGTGTTGGAGACACCTGAACTGCACACATCACAGATGCCCCATGAATTTATAGCAGCATGTGATACTCTCTATCTTGTTCTCTGTTCTCTTTTTCTAATAACTACAAACATCAGATCTGCCTTTTCAATTGTTATTGAACACTGCATTGACTTTTCCATGGATCCATGAAAACTTCCACATCTTATTCCTGAGTAGTAATGCTCAGCTCAGCACTTACCATTTTATACATGAAGTTAAGATTAGTCTTCCTTATGCAGTATATTTTACAGTTATTAAAATTGAACCTCACCTGCCATTTTAACGCCAAGTCTGAAGATAATTTTGCAGTTCTTCACAGTTGGCCATTAGCAATTACCAGTTGTCAATCATTTTGAGACATAACCCTAAAAAGTCATTATGTAGCTCATCTTATGCAAGCATAAGGAAAAAAAAATACAAATTCTGCACTTCAAAATACCAAAACATTTAAAAAAAAACAATTTACAGACTGGGATACAATAGGATAATTGTGATGTTCACAGAAGCTGTCTTTTAAGTTATTATATCCAGTATCCCCTGTGCTCAATAAAGCAAATCAAGAGAAGATATAGTGACCTTTTTGTATTATCCCACATCCTAGAGATATTATTTTCCTAATTATTCAAAGCTGTGAGAATACACTCAGATGACCAACATGAGTAATGTTGTAGCTAAGAATCTTTCATCTGTTTAGCAAACTTCAAGTCTATACAAAATGTTAAGCTCCCAGATTTCAATCCCATTTCGACTCTATACTGGACAAAACCATCCTGACTGAAAGATCAACTTATATCAAGTACTCAACTGCAATTATGTAGCTTCAAATTTTTGACAAGAGAGTGGCTACTATGTACCTGCAATTTAATTAATTTGTATCTTATAGATTTAAATTATATTTTTATAGAGAGATTTAATTATTTGAATTTTATAGATTTCATTCTCCCATCTTTTAAACAGTTTGAACAAACAAGACACCCACTGACAACACCAGCAGTTCTGATACTGTTGTACCTAAATATCAAGCAAGTATCATATTTCACAGTGTTCTGAAGCACCTACCTCATTGGGAGAGCTCAAAAACATGTTTGTAATAATCTTTACTTTTTTTATATAAATACACATCTAATATATAGGCAGATAACATACAGAGAGTAATTATATATTATATAGATATAAAAGCTTTCATATGAGCATGTATATTTAGTACACTTTAATGAGTTATTTTACTCTAAGAATTTCTAAAAGTCAAAAGCTCTATGTTTAATCATAGTTGCTATCTGGTCTTTATGTAGTTTTTCTGTGAGTTATCTGCCCAGTTTAAGAATACTTACATATTCTTATCTGGATTATATTAGAACAAACAGAAGTGCAACCAGTCCCCAATCAACAAACACATCTAGCAGAAACCACTACAGCTATAAAATAATAAACTTTTATTGCAAGCAGCTGTTTACTAATAAACAACTACATGAGAAGCCCTTGAAGGAAAGGCCATAAGAGAAAAAAATGGAACTTTATTACCGAAAAAAAAAAAAGACATGTAACTAAAAGCACTTCTGAACTGAAACCATAAGTCTTTCTGGCATGCTTCCCAGCTACTATTTGATTCTATGCCCTGTGTGACATTTTATATATCCTCGCATTTGAACTACCCAACCATATTTTGTTTCTTCCTTCTACTGGTTTTTGAACTACTGCCACAATGGTGTTGCCTTGTAGAGGAAAGGTACCATTCCACAGTGCTTTATGCTTTCTATTTGTAACTTGATTGATGCAGCTGTTTAAAAACTGTAATTGATCCTCAGGTATCTCAATATTTTTCATGAAACAGGACAGGATCCTGCAGTAAGAATTCTGAATTTTGAACTGAGTTTTGCAGCCCTTGTGTTGCCCTGTAACACCTGTGGTTTTGTCAGACTTGACCCCAAGTTCTAGAAATTGCTATTACCCTAATTAACTAACGTCATGACAGTATCCGCTATGCATTAGGCATGGGGCAAACAAGAAGTTAGATGGCCCCTTCCACACAGACCTCAAACTTTAAGAAAAACAAGTGAAGGACAGCAATGCACTAATTCCACTAATTAAAATTTTTTAGAAGACAAAATTATTCAAACACTGACCTTCCCTAATGTAGGACGCCTACATTGTAGATTCCCACAGCTGAGCTTGTCACTCTGGGTTCTCTTAAAAATCAGTGGGCATTTTTAAGACACGTGTCATCTGATCCACTTTAGATAACTCCTTCAGGGTGAGTACTGAATTGTAGATTCCACTCCCTAAGGGGAGCCTCTATCAATTAGCAAGCTTGCTTGCACTAACTAGCCGGGTTAGTTGGCAAAGATGCCATGGTACGCACAGATCTCACAGAGGAATGTGCCAGTCTGCAAGAGGGATTTAAAGGCTGAAAATCTTAAGGGAAAAACTTATTCAAGCAGCTTGTTCAGGGCTTAATGGGTGCATAAAAGGAAGTGAAAGAAGCAAGCAGAGAAACATGTTGCAAAACAAAGGAAAAAGGGTAATGGGGTGCATAATAGTAAATGCTCGCTCACTATCAGTTTGCTGGAAATAATACTTGGAAATGGAACTGAGAATTTCAGAGAAATGCCAATGCTACACCCTGTCCACAAAGAGAAGACAAAATAAATCCATCAGGAAATTATTAATATTTCACTAATCCATCCCTGTAAAAGAAAAAAAAATGCTCACAAATATTATCTAAATTACCTTAACATACTCAGCTTAAGCAAGTCATCAACCATCTGAACTTACTGCGTGCTGCCCTGCTACATGGGGAATATTCAGATCCTGTAAATTCTGAAGAATTGTTTGAATAACTTCAAACGCCCCAACTTCTTATCATGTAAAGAAATCAGTGTCATCCTTCCTCTTTTGACTGTCCCTCCTCAGTGCAAGTACACAGCTGTCCAAAAGGATCAAGTTTCATCTTCCTAAGCCATTTCAGTTGTGATGGATCCCATACTGCAGTTTATAAACAGCCTTAGGTGCATCATTGGTTACGAACTGGTAGATTTCCTAACCAACATCATTAAAATACAAGGCAGTTCACTGAACTTGGAAAATACTAAGAAATTATTCTCCAGAGTGTAACATCTGGTATAAGGGAGGAGAAAAACAGTCAAGTGCAAGACATGTAAGAACTGGAGGCTAAAACAAAACCCATTAATCTATCTCCACCCCCATGTTCAAAATGAAAAACAGAAAAAAAAATACCCTTTGGTGCTTCATATTAGGAAGACACAGATCTGAGATGTCTCCCATCTGTTTTGTTTGCTGTTTTTTAATAAAAAAGCAAAATTACCCTGTCTTTTTTTCTGCTTTCAATAGAAATCCTGAAGGATATTTTCAGATTTGTTAGGTCCAAGGTTTTTATACTGTTCTCATCCCATTTTATTTGACTGCCTGTCAAATATAACTATTCTGCCTTGGTGAACCAATACCTGAGCTTTTAAGATATTATTAAAATTATCATGATCAATCTTACATGTACCACAGATCTGGCTGAACTTAGTTAGGGAGCTGAGTGGGGAGGTAACTACTTCTGTGCTCCTGTAATAAACTCTTGACCTCCCTGGTACAACCATGAGTAGCCCATGGACTTCCTAAGCTCTTGCTGTCCCCAGGAAGCTGCTGGCAGCCATGGACTACCAGATGGTAACAGCACTGGCCATGACCCCTCTGCCTCATCCTGCAATACCACCGCAAAGAAACTGGGTAGAGTTGGACATACTGGCTTTAAACCACATGTCAATTCCTTTTACTAGAGTAATTCCTGCTGTATAGTCAGAGCTTATGGTTTATCTGCACCATCAGAGGAATGAGTCAAAATCCCACCTGCGATGCTTTGCTCACATGGGTGTGTTGGGAAGGCTGCTTGGACAGTGTCCTTAACCCTCACTGCACAAATATCACTGTACACACTTTCAAGAGTTACCTATTGATCTTGGATGAAGAACTAAGACAAAAATTGTCTTTCCTGGGGACAAGTAGTGTTTGAAGCTGGCTTATGGATGCCATTCTTCCTATCCAAATATGTCCCCATTGTGCTCACAGCCCTGAATGCCTACCTTTGGCTCAGTTCTTCCTGGATGAGATTTTGTTCTATTTTTCCTTTTATTTTGCAGAGAAAGCCTCCATGCCATGGCGCATCAGCTGAACGAGTACTAGCTCACTTCACAAAGCTTAAAATACTATCTGTAATAGATGCTACTGTTCCTGCATATTTAAAACGTAATATAAAACTGGTCACCACTTCTAAGGAACATTAAAATGTTATTAAAATTCTTGTGTGATGTCAAATTCTCTGTGATTCATATGACTCAAAGCCCTAACTTTTGGATATGCCTGGACTGCAAACCAAGGCAGAAAATGGATTTTAGTATTTGTTTTTGTTTTTCTAAAATGATGGCTGCCTTCATTATAAACAAACACCACATATTACAATACAGATCTCTAAAATTCTCCACCAGTTGTAGGTGTGATGGAACATGTCTTGGCTTTTTTCTTTAAAGATATTGATATTTTGATGTTTATTTTAATTCAGGACCACAAGTTTCATCAACTTTCAGTGAAGAAAATGATTAAAAGTAAACACGTTCTAAGATTTGTTTCCCACAGCTGAGGTTTTCTTCTGCACAGTTGAGTAAATGTATGTCTCTCCATCCAGGTACAAATGCAATCACATAAGTTAACTTAAGTAGTAGTAACACTCTATAACTGTTCTTCAGCCTCTTGCCAACTTTCCCAGCAAGTGGCCGGAAAGGTATTTCAATATTATTAGAAAGAGGAAAATATTTTCAAGGTCTCGAGTAAAATGTGCTATTATTTTACTCTTGCAAACCAACAGCACACAGACATTCCTTCAAGTAACATTTTCAGTATTTAAAAGAATTACATGAACTTTAAAAGTGGTATGAACTCTGATGTCCTCATCTTAGCATCTTATTATCCAAATAGCACTCTGCTGTGCAAAATGCTTCACTGGCAGCAACCATAAATATGCTCCCATAGCATAAACAGAGCGCAAAATTCCCCTCCTCTCCAAGCCTGAATACAAGAGACTTCCACAAAAATGCTGTGGGAGAAAGCTTTTCCCTGGGAAAGGTCACATGGTGATACCACTGACCCTGGCCACCGGCACAGGACGGCTGAGGGGCGCTGAAGGTCACTGCTGCCCAGCTGCACTTGGCTGACAGCACGGATCCATGGGCTGCCCCCACCACTTCACCACACTCATCTGTGCTCTCACAGCCACCCCTCCCCTCCCCAGGCTCTCCAGCCTTGCAACAGCAAGGGGAGGTGGCAATCCTTTGAAATCTTATGACATAAACAGCTTAAAAGTACCATTTCTATGCAGAAATAAGATAGTGTTAATTCAAATATACAATGTGCTTGCATTCCAAGGAAAAACTTGGTAGCAGGCATTCATGCGCTGGCCTCATTTCAGTGCTCCGTGGCAGGATAGAGCCATGCAAGCCAAGCAGAGGTCTTGGAAAGAAAGGGTGCATCACACTCAATGTTGAGCCCTTCAGACCATGGAGAAATGGTCAGAAGCCTCCAGAGGTAATGAAATTGTGGCTTCACCAAGTGGTGAAACAAAGCACAGGATGCGTATTTGTGGAGAGGATGGTTAGTGAGGTTGTGCTGGGTCTGTAACGGCAACAGAGTTAAGGGGACAGAGATAAAAAAAATACTGCACTCCAGCATGCTGTTCCAGGAGCTTTACAACATCAATCGCTCTGCCTCATACCAGTTAACTTGTAATTTTAAAAGTCTTCCATAAGCTTAGTGTTATTCACAATATTTATACTGCATTAGCAAGCCACAGCCTGAGAATGGGACACATCACTTTGCAGGTAGAAATGACGATGACCCAAGTTGAGCAGTACAAAACATCAGAAGTGCGTTCCTCATCAGTTGCAAAGCTCTGCACACAGCCTGGAGACTTCATAGAGAACAAGGCCCAAAGTCAGGAAGAGAATACAGAGAGAGAAACCCAGAACTCCATAACACGTGGCACGGTGGCATTTTGGTGTTGGGGTGGGTTTTTTTGAGGAATTAATTGGTTGACTCCATCACCCACATCCTACAGGTGTGCTGTAGTTGCTAGCAAAGCACATAAAGCCTGTGCCAAATAATAGTCAGCCCCACCAAGAACTCTAATAAATAGCAACTGTACACTTGAGTCATTAGCACTCTCTCTAGAAGCTTTGTTTTCCTTTAAATTATTTATTTCATGTCAGAGGGAGAATTAAAACACTTCTAATAAAAGCTGACACGTACATTAGACTTCTCTTTTATATAACAGAACATTCATTCCTTTTGAAAGGGAGGAACTACTGGTTTAAATGAACGTTACATGGAAATTTACATATTCTTGGTATGAAGAAATATTTTAGATCACAATTATCTGGAAAACAGAAAATAACTTTTATCCTTCAGAAAATTTCCATTCAAAAGGCTTCTTTTTATGGGGACCTGGGGAATGACATTTTGGTAGCAGAGCTGAAGAGACTTCGTTTAACAAGGTATTTACCATGCTAGTGAATGAACTCCCATGCTCACAGCCTTAGTTCTTAACTCATCTTTTTAAATGTGGTGGATTTTTCATCTGAAACTGATCCAAATTTTCACAGCCTATATATTAAAGTAGGTACTCCTCATGAAAAGATGCAGTCTCAAAGCATTCCAGTATTCCTGCTTTTGGCTGAGAAGAAAATTCCTTCACAGCATTTCTGAAATTCTGCTTCCAAAACCAGGAAGTTCCATTAAAACAAAGATTTTTTTTTTAACTGGAAAAAAAAAAAAAAGAAAAAAAAAAAGAAAGCAAATTAACGTTCATAAAGGTACACGTTGAGGCTGGGACAAACTTGAGACTGATTTTTATTCTAAATTGAATTGATTCATTCAGGCTGAAATTTCAGGAAAAAAACAGGGAAATGTCTTTCTAAATTCTTGGTAACAGCATTTCTTTTTTAAAAATTCATCTCCTCTGTATTTAGACACCAGCAAAAGACCCTGGAGATAAAATTCTCTGCTTGTTTTGCACAGCAATGCAGCTGACAGTGAGATTTGTGTGGGAGCACCCACGCAAACTTGGAAGGTCCACCACTGGGGCATGGGGGAAATTTAATTCTTCTTTTTATTACTGTCAAGCTTGCTATGGTTTAATACAATAATGGGATATTTATGAATGCAGACTGTCTAGAGTATAAAAAGTACAAACTGGGTAGAGACAACTTTCTTTTGTTCAACTTAGGCTATTATCAGCTTTTATTAAAAATTTGGCTTTGCTCAAAAGAGAAGCAAGATCTAAGAAGAAAGAAGGATAGACAGGCATTACAGAAAGAAAGCAGAGCTGGTTAGCAACTTTACAACTGACAATACTACCAATTTATCCCTCACTTGATTGGAAATGACAAATCACAAAATTTTAATTTTTTCTGTGGTTTCAATAAAGAAAGTTTTACAATCAAATTATATATTCACATGCAAATGTATTTTAAAGCAGATACAGTTTAGATAGTCTCTGGAACCATTAGTTCAAAACCCAAACTATCCTTACAGTGGAATTAAGATCACCACAACTACCTCCAGCTGGGCTACACACAACCAAATCAAAGCCTGATTTCCCCAGGCACAGACATACAGACCTCTTGTATATCATTCAGGGCATCCTTCCCAGCTACTAGAAAGAATTAAGCTCCTCAGCACCAGCAGCTTTGTGTAGCACCCACCTCAGTCACTGGGTTCACAATGCTCTTCTGCTGCTGCAAACACCTCTGCAGCACAGCAGGAGTTCACTTAACCCTTTCTAAAATTGTGTATGCCTTTCAGCAAGATCCATGCTACACCTCAAGCCTATAACACTACATATGCAGTACATTGCTTCCCTTCCTTTTTTTACATATTGCTATTATTATAAGAGCATATCAAGAATTATATTCTGCTTAGAGATTTCCCATATTACTTTAGCAAACATAGCATTTGCCCTTTTTGTGTTTCTGGGCCAACACCTAACAGAAGTTCCTCATTCTCAGACTGTGTCACTTCATCCTCATTCTCCCTTAGAAGTCATTCTGATTTCTGTCACCTTCTTCCTCCAGACAGACTCCTATTTCTCATTCTGCTGTGCCAGCAAATAACTGTCAACATTGTGCAATGTCCCATTTTCAGGTACACTTTGATGCGTTGTTGAACATTGCTCCAGTGAAGGGATTTTTTTGTCTCTTCCTTATCCCACCATGCCCCAAAATAATTTGGTCATGGGTTATTTCTTGATTGCTTTAAGGTGTATTGTAGTTTTGTCCATGTTCAGAAAAATGCACTGTAACCAGATCCATTACTTGCAAGCAACAGTACATGAAGCAATAGGGGACTTTGGTGGTACCTTACAAAGTAACAATGTGAGGATGGGCCAATCCTGAGATCTCTAACATTGCCAAAACTTTTACTGATGTAAGCAAGAATTTTTCCAAGGGATAGCTGAGGAGAAATTCAAAGTTTTGGTCAAAGTAGAAAATTTCTCTGAATTAAGTGCATCCTAAGTCTGGGAAATTTTTGAGACAATAATCACTCAGGCCTTTCTTGTGCTTGTTTATGATAGCTATATATTGGTACCCTGACTGGGATACCAAGAAAATACATATNACCCTAATTCTATTCATTCTGATTCTTTTTCTTGTAATATTTCACTTACAACTCTTATTTATATCTTAACTTTTCAAATTAACCTAAATTTCTAAATATTAAAGTAGTTTTTTAATATCTGAAATAGCTCATTCTTATTACAGTACTATTTTCAAAAGCAGCTGGGTCAAACTCAGTTCCTTACGAACGGTCCTTGGAACATTAAAATTGCATGAATAGCCAAGAGCCTCAGTCACATAACCAAGGCCAAGGAGGAGCCAATAAATCTCTGACAGTTAGCCCTATTCATCAGTAACTTTTGTTTGACTAAAGCATATCAGCTAGAAAAGCAACCTGTCATAGTTCGAAGATTTAGAGAGATGAAGAATCTCTTGCTTCCCTTGATAATTTGGCAGAATAATGAATCATTTCTACTGTGAAAAATGTTTTGTATTACTCCTGATTCAAATCTGCCCAACTCTCCAGCTATAACCTTTAGTTTGTGTTATGATTTTCATTGCTGTTCTAAAGAGCCAATATAAAACCAGTGTATTTTCTCCTGCTTCAAGACACTTATATTGCTTAATCAAGGAGGCTCTCTATTTTGATAGGGTCAATGGATAAAAAAATCATGGTTCTCAGAGAGAAAGAGTTTCATCGTATTTCAAACCATTCTGGGTGACTTTCTTCTGCAATGCTCCCATGGTTCAACATTCCTTTAACATCCCTTTAAACAATACTCAGTCTGAAACTACAGTATGAATTCTTGTCACAGTGTGTATCCAGAGGTAAGGCTATTCTTGAGTCCTAATCACTGTCTTCCTGAAAAATAACTCCTTTTCCTTTTACGATAGCATCACACTAGGAACTCTTGAGAATTTGCAGTTCAAAAGATCCTTACATCCCTTCCAGATGTACCATTTTCCAGGGTATGGCTTACCCCATTCCTGGAAATTCCATCTGGCTATAAGAAAAAAACAAATTTCACCATGACAACAATAAAAAAACTGCAATACATTGCACAGAGAAGTGGTAGAATCTCCTTCACTGGGAATATTCAAGACTCAGCTTAACGGGGCATAGATAACCCAATTCAAGTCTTTGCTTTCTACAGCAGTTCAGATGGTGTCCAGAGGTCCTTTCCAACTTAGGCTATGAGACGTGATCACACGCTGGCTTAAATGCAGTTAATTCATTCTCCATTAAAGTTTTCACAAGATAAGGCAAAAGTTTACAAAATCATTTGGTCTTGTAGGTTTCTAATGCCACTGCTAGTTCCCTCAATACCAACTCGATATCTTCTTTTAAGCTCTTATGTGTGAAAAGTTTGATCCATGGAGTACTGCAGTATATTGAACACTTATCTGAGATATATCATATATTTACTCCATGCTATAATCATTAATTGGCTCTACTCTTTAGCTCCAGAAAGTGACTTTGCAGGCAGCTGCATGCTTCTACACCACCAGCAGCAGATTCAGCTGCACAGAAACTGTGTGCGGGGCATACGCTTGTCTGCATGCAAACACATGCACACATTTCCTAAGATGGCTACTTGGGTCCTACAGTTCGTTACCTCTGTCTTTGTCTTTCAGCCCAAAGGATGTGCCTACACATCTGACTAAAATACTTCCTTGCCTGCTTTATTTGTAACTTTCTTTGTAAAATTACCATTGTAACACCTGTCTCTCTTCACATCTTTAAAGAACTGCTTGCAAACCTTTTTTGTGTGTTTTAATGATAAAGTATTCGCAAAACAAAATATAATCTCATATTAACATGCTCTCTGAGGCTTGGAGACACTCTGATTTTGTAACAAGATACTGTGTACCTGACAGGACAATATGTCAAACTCCTACAGCAAAAGATTGCAATGCAATTGTTTGGCAGCCTAAGCAGAGAGAATTTCTTCACCAAAGTCCAGATCCCAGTAAAAAACTACGTTTCTATAAAAGCTGCCTTTTAACATATTCCCAACAATTGTTTCAAGAGGTGACCACATTTAATGTTCTTCTATATGGAAAATATTAACTTCTAGTTATATTTACCTCCTCCCAAATGAACTCATTTCAACACAAATTTACAAAAAATAGAAAATAAGTTTGAGTAACCAAACTCAAAGTTTTGTTAAACTCAAGCTGGCAAACTAGGACAAGAGCACTTTATTACTGACCTTTGGAGCAATCCATGGATTTCTTCAAATGTTAAACGTCACCTACTTTTCCCTCTGCTGGTCCCAAGGGGCAGCAAGTCTTGAGGCACCCTTACCATTCTCCTAAAAACCTCCTTTGGGAAACATCCAGATGATGGCCTTCCCCTGCCTATGTCTGCAGGTAAATCACATTCTTGATTTCAGTTTTCGACGAGAAGGAGTAGAAACCATGCTGGTATCACTGACCAGCTATTTCCCAGAACTAAAACCACACCAGATGACCTGTTCCAATGGTCCAGACATGCTGGAGGCTAATACACCTCTGGCTTCTCTACAAGGGGTTGAGGTTGGGAGCAATCTGTATCTTTCTGATCATTCTGATCCTTTAGATAATTTCCTGGATGCTACAATAATCTCTCTCCAGATATCAAGACAGTGATCCCTAAGCACTTGCTGCTACTAGTCTTTCTGTAAAGGTCACTGCACTCTACAAATGATTTGTGGCAGCCTGTAATACAGGAGGGAAGACAAATAAATACCTTGCAAAAGACAGAAAAAGCAAAACAACTGCATCATAGTTTGCTTTCATTTTGTTTATCTAATACTGTGGCTAAACAAAACTCTGAGAAGTTTCTTGGCCTGTGAACCTTTACGTGCAAACCTTTAAACAATGAGCTTGTTCTCAACGGTTGGATTAATTCAAATTGTACAAAACTGCTTAGATTAAGACTGCACTGCTTTCATGTGAAGCATTGCACAGCAATGTGGCAGAGAAGCAAATACAGGTTTTGTCTTCTTGACCCTCAGACTGCTAATTATGAAAAAGGGGGGAAAGGCCCTGTTACATGGCCTGTGATCTTATCCCTTATCCTTTCTGACCAGTACAATGTGGCAGGAAATAAATAGCTTTACTGATAAGAAGAAATCTCACTCTCTCTTTTAAGTGAAGGTATAGTAGCTGCTCTCCTTCAAGTTAAACAGAGTTGTAGTACTTAAGAATTTAAGTACTTAAGTATTTAAAAAATTTTCCAATATGATGAATTATTAACTTGTTTCAATTGTGTCTTTTTGGATCAGATTGAGGAAAAGTAGCACAAATTCCACAATGTCTCCAGATGTCAGCATCACTTTTCTTTTGATCAGTGCATTTTGGACTCACAGAAGCAAATCACAATCACTTTATCAGTCAAAAAATACTGCTGAAAAATAGCATTTTTATTAACAATTTAATCAGATGCTTCTGAAATCATCTACAATGAACAACAGTTAACCCAAACATCCACCTGGGATGGTGAAGTCAGTCTGATGTTTGTATATTCCTACTTATTGAGACTTTCCAATAGGAAGAGCTTGGTTATTACACACCATCTGCCTTGTCACATATTTACATGGAGCTTTTAGGTAAGGCAGTGTTCCGGGAAAAAGGGTACCTCTATTACACTGTTGACAACCACCTTCACTTCCATGGGCAATATTTGAGCATCATGCCTAATGTGTGCCTGAAGCAGGTGCTTAGATAAGAAACAACTGGCTGAACCTCCTCTTAGATGAGAAGTGATATGAGATATCACATGGGTTGTGGGGCTGGGCAGATTTGTTCTGTACAATGCTTCTCGGTGCCTGAAATTTCAAATTATCAAATAGCAGAACTAAGGTTATGACTACTTACCTGTCTCAGTTATTAACAAGAAAATTGGAAATTCTCCCTTTATTTGTGAACTAAGGCAGTCTAGCTATGTAAAAGACAAATGATGTGGTTTTGTTGAGCACGATATCACAATACACTGGTAACCCAGCAGTCTGTGACAGTCATTAGTTTTCAAAAGGATTTTAATGGTTCTGCTCTTCAGTGCAACCCCCAACACACCTAGAACTAACTCAATGCATGCTGCTACCATACCTTCAATCAGAAAAGGCTCCTAAACTGTCAGCCTCTGATTTAAAAGGCAAAACATTTTCCATGGCTAATCAAGGCTTTTCTTCCCCACATAACTCTTATTCAACTTTCCATCTCTTACATTTAAGATAAAATAATTTAAATCTCCCTATTGCAACAGGGCACCACCAGACTCAGCTACTTTGCTGAATTTGGGTGAACAAATACAGGTGATTTTGTGGGTTGGCAGAGATATCAGTATGAAATCAGGCTGGCTGTTTCAGTTAAATGAGGAGGAAAATGATACGTAAGCGTATGTTTCCAAACATAGGTCCTTGCCACATAGTGAGGTAAGTAAAACTAGCTCATCACCCTCATCTCCACTGAAACTATTTGAAAGCAAAGTGAACATTTTGAAATGATGACTGCATTTTAAAAGACCTCTGAAAGATCACAGAACCCAGACATTCAAGAAAGTTTTCAAACCACAGGGAGGATAAGCCAAAAAAAAAGCAGCAGTGGCTAGACAAACCTCACTTGAAAGACTTGATAACTTTTGTCTGACTGCTTTTTTCAGACGAAGTTAGAAGCTAAAAGAGCTATTCTGCTCTCAAAATCTAATAGTGTGATCCTAAAATTAAAAAAAAAAAAGGAGAAAGAGAATGATAAAAGCATAGACATTTTGGCAGTATCCAGGGACATCTGACAAGCAGCAGCAGAAAGCACAGATCAAAAGAACGCATAAGTTCTTTTATTGTAGAAAATACCTAGAATTCCATGTTTATCTTACCTCAATAAGCTACTGAATGGTTATCTAAGCTGCCCTTGTTTTGCCAGGCAACTCAATACATCTGTAGGTTTTACCCAGCATTAGTTTTAGTCTGGTGTGTTTAAAATACGACATAGCAAGTAAATCTAATCTAAAAGGTTACACTTCTCCTTAGGAAAAAACAGTCTTCACAGAAAATTATCACCTTAAACAGAAAATCTTTTTGGTATCAATTCAGAATTATTTGCCCCACTTTCTACAACTAAAATCACATAGCTGTGATATATCACAAAAAGCCCAACCCCTTCTCTCTCTAGTAATACATTGCTAATAGGTATTGTAAGAAATCCACAAAAGTACATTAAAAAAACTCCAACCCAACACAAGAAGCATCTCACAAGTGCTTGTTTGAGTGCTTATGAACCATTCTTTTTTTTTTTTTATTTCCTCAGTTCTCCTTTTATAAACTATTAAAAGTTTCCTTAAATTCCAAACTGGCTTTGCCTATATAACACAGCCACAAAGAAATCTGTCTAACATATTATAAGCGGAACTATTCTTGGCAAAATAATGTCTCTGAGACAGGTTTAAGTCATGCAGAAACAAGACTGAACTTGTGAGTTCACAGTTTCTTTAAAACAAAGCAATACCTGCTGTCACAGCATGAGGAAAAAAGATATCTCAAACCCAAAATATTACAGCAGAAGCAAGAGAAGACACGGGGAAAAAAAAAGTAGCTCACTCATCTTCACTGTCCAAGTATCTTTGGAGTAGAAGTCTACTGTTTTCTAACCCTTTCAATTCAGAAGAGGCCCACAAAGCAGCAGTTACTCCAGAGTCCTGGAAGACTTCCAATAAATAGATTAAAACCTACATATAAACACTCTCTATAATTACAGAAGACAGCATCTTGGTTTTTGGACAGTGTATGACAAATTTTGAAACCATGAGATGAAATCAAATTGTATTTTAACATGGTTCAGGGGAAGCCTTTCTTCTGTAGACTGTCAGTCTCCCTCTCAAAAACATATGATAACTACTGTAGTAACCTGAAGTTTTTCGTGCCTTTCAAAAGCAACCTAGACACACATATAGACAATAGGATAATAATAATGAACACTTGAGGACATTCCTTCTTACAGGGAGCAATCTTTTGAAAAAAATTTTCTGTCCAAAAGCTTACATTAACTCTTCCACAAGCCCCACAGAGAAAAGCCCTGGCTCTTCATCAGAGCTGTACCTGGCTGGCAGAAGAGGCACCAGAGGAGCAGCAAAGAGCTGAGAGGCTCCTTTTTCTTCTTGGTTGTGCCACAGGAGCAGGAGTGGTTACCTCCTCCTCAAAATCCATCCCCTTGGTAGCAGACCGCTGCCAGCATGGATCAACAGAACCAGGACCAGCGCCAGTCTCTCTTCCTGCTGGTGCAGGTTTTCTATAGGTGTGCATATGCAGCAGAGCCCCATCTGATGTGAAATTTCGTTAGACATCCGGGTGTATGAATGACTCATACATAAAAAATACTCGTTTCTCATGGTTGCATGCTTTCATACGGGTGGGGATTGAACAAATACACATTTGTACAAGGGCTAGAGCTACCCTTTTGTGACAGGATTAAAACCTGAGATCAGGAGGTCATGATTTAGCAATGAAAAAAGAGCATAAAACTTGCACAGTAAAAAGGCAAATGCAAAAAGTGTGATCAAAGTAATACAAATGCTTAATGCTATGGCGAAATCTTTTGTGGAATTAAACTACAGCAACAACCAAGTATCATACGTGATCTCCGCAATGGTCCTGCATTACTGAAAACTATTCATTGGCCTCGGGAAGAAACGTGACTCCTATTTGCAGTAGGGTCCCAGGCTCGGTATGGGATTAACCCAGTTGTTCAGGACTGGATTAGAAAGCTGTGGCTGGGAGCCCTGCCTTTGCAGCAGTGCCCGTCAGCTGCCGGGTGTGAGGTAGCTGTGAGAGCCCAGCATGCCAGGGAGAAGCAGCAGCAGCAGGTGCCTGCAGGACCTGCCCACACGGGAAGGCGCCTGCCACGGTGTCCGGTGCGGAAAACACTTGGTAAAAATAAAATAAAAGGGAAGTACATATGAGCCAGAAATTAAATGCTTGCATCTGATATCAGAGGAAGAGCACTTTGGTCAGACAACCTGCTAGGGGTTTGAGCCAACTGTACTACGGTCAGCAGGAACATTTTTACTGACATCAACACCAGCACCAAGAGAGCCAAGAAAAACATTCTGTGATCTGTGCTTCCTCGCTCCATCCCACCCCACCCTTTTGCAATGTTCAGAAGGGAGAAGTTCTCCACTGATTTCCAGAAAGCTTTTGATGCTGTTTCTATCATATGTTCTCATTTAAATTCTCCAGCGACAGACACCATACTAATTGCCTGTGGTAAAACAGAGAGAGTCCCCAGGCTACAGAGTGCAGAAACCCTTCTCGGCCCTGCTCTCCCACACAGGAGCATGCCAGGGGCTGACAGAAGGCACCATCCTGCCTGTACCCCCAGCGCTGGATTTAGCATTAGCCAAAAAGTTGGCGGCTTGGATTAGCAGTTGAAAACTAATGGAAACAATAGTGATCCTCAGCAGAAAAACCCTAAATACTGAAAGCAGTTACTGTCAAATCATGGTACCTGCGATGCCAGGGTGATTCCAGCCTAAGAACAGAGGAATACCTAGGTTCTACTCTATCCCTGGGTAGTAGATGTTGACATAATGTTGTCTTCTTAATGCAAAGCTATTAAGCAATTTTAATATGAAATAGCTTTTTTAAAAATTAGGAATGCATGATATGCATAATAAATGAGTGAAATTAGCACACAACATCTGTGAGTTTTTGGAGTGGGCTTTTTAAAAATACTTTTACGGAAAAATATAACCTAGATCAAGTTGTTACTGAAATGATCGTTTCTATGTAAAAAAAAAAAAGGAAATAAACCAGTTTTTAAAGATTTATAGGAAATTTTATAAGAGTCCTAGCTTTCAGGTACACTTTTTTAATGGAAGCGTTTATATTACATGTATATTTTAGAATTAATTTTTTTACATTATGCTAAACAATTCCTCTTTCTTCCAAACAATATTGACTGTTATTTAAATCAACCAACCAATATCACTCAATTATTTATTTATTCAGCCAATGGGAAATAAGTTACATTTCTTCTTACTTATTCTAATCAAAGTCAAATATTTGTTCCTTCTGTGAGTAATTTATTACTAATTACCACAGTCTGATTTATGGTATTTTGTGTTACTAAAAATAGGGCTACAGATGAATAAATGCCGCTAAAATTATGCTTTCAAAGCACAGTGGAAGAAAGCCCAAAGCTCATACATAGACATTGACAGCAGGTCTGTTTCCAGACTTTAGACACCCACATACCCACAAAATAGGTGCAAACTGGAAAAGCCTTTGCTTATTCATCTGGCAGTAAATGTATCTGGAAATTAATATATCATGTAAAATTTAAAATCAGACTCAACTTCTTTCAAACACAAAAAATGTTTTAACTCTTTTGCTTGTCACTGTTTACTTCTTCCTCTTGCTGCCTTCCTCCTTGGAAGACAGACGTCTCCCTCCAGACTGAAAAAATACTTAACTTTGTTTGAAATTTAATTACAGTTAGGTTTTCTATTTTGAATTAAATGAATGCAAGAGCATGGAGACAGTCTAGTAAATGTATATCTAAGAAATGTAAACCCCTTAAAGGCTGATATATTCTTAAAACTTAGTTGAGCTCTCGAATTTACAGTCATGAGACATCAACACAGTCAAGAATTTAGCAATCCAAAACAGAACTGGACATTCATGCGGGTACCAAGAAGATCCAGTCTTACAACTAACAGAACATAATTTTGGAACATAAAATAAATCTCAAGATGTGGGGCAAAATAAACTGTAACTACTAAAGATCAGAACGTGTATGATATGCATGGCCGATTATCCAAGAACCACCTTCTGAGAGGTTGTGAGACCCTCCTTAAGAACCCATGGCAGAAACCATGGTGAAAAATATATTATTGGTCTTTCTGGATTTCAGGCATAACCTAGGAGAACAGCTTCTCTATTCCTTTCTTTAACAACTAATTTGGATTTTTGGGTTAATTTTTTAAGTGAAGTGCACCTATGGCAGTGCATTAATCAGCCAGTGAAAGTCTTCCCTAAACTTAATCAAATGTCAATGCTGAGTGTTTACTAAGGCAGCAATCTCCTAGTGAATGAATGGAATCACTACAATCCACGACAGAAGAGACCACACAAAATGCAGCAGTACAAAAGGTACTAATTAGTGACTAAAAAAACCCACAAAACCAAAAAAGGACCCTTCAAATCATAATCTCATCCAACCGCAAGTCCCTGCATTGGCTTGATATGTGAAGATGCAAAACTTAATACCATCAGATTCTGAATTTACTGAACTGCACAATTATCATGATTGGCTGAATGTTAAAAACACACATATCAGCAGCTGCTGTCAGTCACAGGTGCTGGCTGCAATTTTAACACTAGCACTGTTTCTCCTGGTGTATTCAACTCATTTGAAGAGATAGGAGACTGGAGTATACGTTCATAAGAGATTTGCTTGTCTTATTTACTCTGTTCTCTTATTTGAGCCCAGAAAGGACATTTAAATCCCAGGGATTATGCTTAAACCAAGCCAGTTAATCAGGTGATTTCAGTGTAGTCTGCCTTTGATAGAAAATCAACTGAAAAAATGCTGTAATGCAGCAGCAATGGTCCAGAGGTGCATTTACTTTGCTAATGACTGACATAAATATGTGCTCCTCTCCCAAGTGACAATACGCAAAGAGCACAAAAATGTTCCCAGTGGGAAGCTAACAGGACTATTCAGCTGAAAAGAGAACAACCAAAGCACATTCACAACCATTTGCAGAGAAATCATCTTAAGACAGCAAATATTCATAAATATTAAGGCTAATCACAGGCCACAGAAGGAACCCCTGACCAATGACCAGGGAAGCTACGCTGTAACCTCAGCATGGTCTGTTGCCCTTATCCATCACCTTTGCCTGTCTGCAATTCTCCTCCACCACACAAGTGATCTAGCAATATGGATGAGAGAGAACACCTGCCTGAAAACATCATGGCCAAAGTTGTCTGTAGACCAGGGCTTCATTTTCTCTTCTGTCACAAACTTTTTGTGCTCTCATAAGCAAATAAGGGGCTTGAAACAAACTTTGGGGTCACTGACAAGCCCCATCTAGAATGGTGCTCTGAGGATGTCTCCAATGCTCTTCACCCCTGAGCTGGGCACGAAGCACAGCAACCTGAGGTGTTTTGGTTTAAAAGTAGAGTTGGAAGAGGAAGCAGTGGCAAAGCACACTTCATACACCAATCTACTTCTGCAGTATATGTAATGAAGAGGGGAAGATTTGGTTTTCTGGTTGCCTAAGCCCGAAGGATGTTCAACAGCCACATCTCCATCTCTGGGCAGAGGACCTTGATAACCAGGCTACAGTAACATGGGGCCAGGGCTTTCCATCACTGACTCCTGAAACTTTGCTGCTGAGAAAAAAGGAGCGCAAGGTCCTCATGGCCAAGGAGAGCATGAAGAGAGGAGCTCAATTCTGCAGTCCTGTGATGAGGTTCATTCAGCAGCTGGCCTGAGGGGCTAACTACGATGCTATGGAGGCTGAACCCTCTAACACGTCACTGCCCAGTGGCTTGACTTCAGAAGGGAAAATGTAGGGTTTGCCTATCCCAAACACCTCCAAGCATTCCCAGAGGAAGGAAGGCACCAGGCTCAGGTTCAGAGAAGGCAGGAGGTGGGTCTGCCACAAGGCTGGTCACTGCCAGGCTACTGCACAGGACTCAGGCTCCCCCCTCCACCACCACTGAAGGAGTTAGTCCTGCACTGAAGCCATCCACCAAACAAGGCCCTGGAAACTGCTTCTGTACAGTTTTTGGTAGTCATCTACAGAGGCAACCTAAAAAGCACCAGGACTAAACTGAATATGTGCAAAAACACATCTATAAATGCCTCCGGATATTTTTGGCCAGAACAGCTTAAGTTTCTGAAACCCAAGGAATCTCAGGTGTCTGTAGTAACTGGGAGAGGTTTCCATGGGCAACTCTCTTGAATGAAGCTGCCCGAACTCTGCTTTAAGGGATACCAAAGTCCTAGATTCTTTATTGGTTCTAACCATAAGTACTGAAACAACATTACTGCAGGCATTTATTCAGTCAGCTTAATACAAAGTATTCTAAAAATACTTTTCTTTGTCGTAAAATTAGGTTAAAAATACATGTACAAAACTCATATGAACAAAGGTAAGGATATAACAACTACCTGGGACTTCAGAGTTACAAACAATACATGCAATTTAAAATGTAGAGGCGTTGCCACAGAAGAAAAGTTACTAATCCTGTTGGGGCAAAGTAACTGCGCTGTTGTGTGGTTTGCATGGGGGGAGGGAAGGAAAAAGAAAAGAAATTGCTTTATTAGCCTTTTTGCAGCTTTGCTTTGTTTGCTTTTTCAAAAGAACAGCTTTTTTTATTACTTTTAACTGACAGATATAAATGAAGAAACTTACATTTATCAGAGCAAGTATTATCACTCTAGTTAAACTCCACTTACTTCCAGAGATACCTTAGGGCTCAGAGTTTAATATGTACCTTAATATGTTGCCTTATTTTTTTAAAGAGTAAAACTGAAAGACTTTCCACTGAGACATTCTACTAGGAATATTCTTCTTCCTCAACATTTTCACTTACTGTCAATACAAAGTAAATCCACTTTACTTTGCTAATGAATAAGCTCTTTGTTCATTTATCTATCAAGCTATTTATAAATATCACAATCACAGCATTATCTGGGGGCTAAAGAGCATGTTTCAACTCAAAACAAATGGACATGTCATCCCATGTCCTTCCATAAACAAAAGCTAAGGGCTCGCATTCCAGCAGAGATTTAAGCTGGTAATCGTGTTTCATATGTTCAGTTCCATACTTAGGTGCTTTTAACAATGCAAAACAAGAGCAGTTGCCCTTAACATACAGCAGCACTGGAAAGCAATAAATTGTTGTACCAGATGGTACATGAGACAGGGGACACGTGTGGATGCTGCGGAGGGTCCCCCCTTCTCCAATGTGCAACGTGCTCTATTGGGCTTGCAAAGACTACCCAGGGAGGAAGGAGAATTGCCATCTCATTTGGGCAGGGAGGTATGGCAGCATCTGATGGCAGCAGAGAGGACGCAGGAACTCACAGAAATCTCCTGAAACAACTTCTGAAACTTTTTTTTTCCCTGAACAAATGCCTACAGCCTATGCTGACACAACAGCAAGTTCTAGCTGTATGACACTGACTTCTCAGATAAAAATAGGCATTTTTTGATGACACGTTATATGCAGCAGTATATGAACCAAGCAGTAATTCAACAAGATCGATTTTCTCAACTGGAAAAATCTGCAGCAACATATATCCAGATTAAAATCACATTCTTTGCAGACACTGTGTACATTTTAAAATAAAATTTAATTTTTTAACTCTGGTTTTAAACTGGTACAGACCAGAAAAGTATTCACACAATATTACCACTAAATCAATTTCTCCCTACCCAATTCCATTGCTTCAACAAGCAACAGTGTAATGAAAGCAAAATATGCTAGTTCATTTGACACATTGTCATTTGTACATATTCTAGTACTAAATAATTAATACTCAGACTTTGGGAGAAAGGTTAAATTGAAATTAATTCTGTAATATTCCCATTACTAGCTTAGTTTCAAGATATAACTAGGGTATAAAAGCAAAAGAGCTGTGACAAAAAAAAATAGTGATTTCTTCACTTTTTACTCCTTTCAAATCCATTCGCTTTAATAATCAATACGTGTTAAAAAAAAAAAGTTTATTTAACCATGCCTGAACAAGCAATGCAGAATGTCAGAAATCCTTTATACCCTGTTTTTTCACCTGGAATTAGATAATGTGCTTACTATATTCTGCAGCCTCCTCATTCCCTAAATCCTACTGAGGATTTACATTTAACTGAAGTTTCTCTCAAGTTTACATTTCTGAGGTGTCTTTAGGCAGAACCTAAGAGTTTTCTCTTTTCACATTTTTAAGCTCAGACATTAACTGCTGCAAGCCCCCTCCCCCCTTCCCACCTAGATCTAACCCTTTTCAAACGGAGCAATTTGAACCAACTAAACTTTGTAGCCCCAAACCTGCTTCCCGTTATCATATCACAGCAGTGCCAGCGGGGGGACTATCCCTTACGTACTGATGTTTACTTGATCTGCCAATGTTTACTTGATCTATCGTGACTGATATAAGCACAAAAGTGGTTGCAACTCAGAACCCGGTGATTTTACTCTAGAGGGGCTGAAAATATTCCCTTTTGTTTATACCGAAACCCCAAAAGTCCCAACAGCATTTCTGCTGCTGGACTCCTACCTCAAATATGTTTACCCTTTACTAATGTAGTTTTACCCAAGAAAAAAATCTGTTAATAAATGCCCCAGTGTTACCCTGTGATATCAAAGCATATACTCAAAGTCTGTTTAACCAACTGATACTATGATCCATTAAAAAAAAAAGCCTCAGTAGTTTTGCAGACATCAAATGCTGGAATAAATGCTGTTGTAATTTTAGGGTTCTATTTTAACAGTTAAAGGAGAGACATCTGGCAATAATCTACAAATAAATAAAGTGTCTCCACTCTTAGTTTCTCCTCCAAAACACTACCTAGGACATTTTTGCAGCATGATTCATATAATCAACATAATACATTACAATGCCTTTCAAATAATTCTGAATTCTCAGTTCATTCAATAAAGAACTCATTTTTGAAAGAGAAAAGGGAACGTGCCATGCCAGAAAACTTGCTTTATTGACTCAGCCTGCTGCCAGGAAGAGCAACGTGAAGCAAACTCCATTATTTCAAAAGCATTTTTTTACAGCGAGGGCAGAGAGAGAAAGAGGTTTATTTACCGAAATGTGAGATTCCACAGGTGTGGCCAGAGATGATCTGAAATCCTCTTCTTTTAGTTCCAGAAGTTTTAATTTATGATGAAGCCTCTAATAATCCTTTCAAGCTGCCAGGTAAAACGCACGCCATATCTTCGCTGTATTTTCTTTTGCCCTTTTGCAGCGTAACTTTGTTATTTGCATAAAGCTTAGTTCTGGCCTATGGGACTTCTTGAACATCTACATGTTAGATTAGCTGTCTTGACATGCTCTATCAAGCATGACATCATGGATCTCCATGGTAACCTTAACCACACCTGCCCAGATGCCAGAGTTACCTGTCATGTTCAGACCTAACTGAACATAACAAAAAAACCCCGAACCACCATTTTGTAGGCATTCAGCCTTGCACAGGCACTGGAAGGTTTTTTTTTTTCAAGTTGATGGCAATCTAATTTCGTTTGCCAATAAATTTGTTCTTCACAGAGCACTGGCTGAAATGCTAGAGTTGTTGCTGACCCTTCCACACCTCCCAGTGTGTTTCCCAGTTAAACAACAACAAAAGAAAGCCGTGGCACACATCTTCCAGCTCATTTTCTAAAGGCACACTCAAAAGCACCAGTTCTGAAAAACTTCTGCACACTCATTTTTGTTCTCTGCCCCTCAGAAAGGTTTTTTTTTAGCAAGGCAACTTGTAAAACAGGTTCAGGGAAGGGATTACCCCACTCCCATGGCCAGGTTAGCATTTTAACCTCTTAATTGCAAACTCTTTTTCATCCTCACAGCCACTGGCCCAGCTTTTATACTTGTTCCTGCTCTTTCCTCAACCCCACCTAAGCAGTGACCTCATCCTGCCATGAGCTTAGCAGCAGATGATTCACACCATCTCAAACTTCAGAAGTCTAAGACTGTTTTCCTCCTTCCTTTCTCTTTTTTCTTTCTAACTTTCCTGGGGATTATGTTAGTGCCTTGCTCTCATTAACACAGACGAGACAGCCTTAGCAGAGGCAAGGAATCCAAAACTCTTGCAGAAGCTTGCATTACCTATAAAAAAAAGATTTTGTTCCTCAGCTTTCCAGGCTTTCAGGTGGAGGGAGCTCTGGAGCCCAGCTGCAAGGGGGAAAACCCGCAGTGTGAGGGCGAGCCCCTGGGCTGTGGGTCGCAGGGCTGCAGCTGTGGGGTGCTGCATTCCCCTGCAGGCTTTTTGGGGTGCAAAAGGCATAGCATGCCTGCAACCCCCAGCTGCTGCAAACTCACGCCCCAGTTTACCACACAGACCAGCTTACCTGCAGGTTATTTGCCTTGCAGGGTTATCCCAAGGTCCTTGTGCAAATAAAGATGGCCCCTGTCTCTGTGAGCTTTCCTTTCCAGAATACGATATCACAAACAGGGTAACAAACCTGAGGTAGGGAAGGGATGATCTGTGTGCACAGCTGGGAGGTTTCAGGTCACCACATTAGTTAACCATCAGTAATCCCTGCTGGCATTTCACCTGGCCATGATTTTACTTCTGTTTTGTGGCAGGTTATCATGATTGTACTTCTGTTTTGTGGCAGGTTATCAAGAATAGAAACGGGTCCTCAGGAGGCACATACAGGGAGGGATTTATCTGAATAAGCGAAGCCTGGAGGAAACCATTAATACGTAGTGGAAGATATGGACAGCATTCAGAGCTGACCTTGCTGGTGGAGGTGACACAGTATGTTCTGACAACATCAAACATTTTTTTCCTGATGTTTATTTGCTGCAAACCAGGGTTCAGTTTGCCATGCTCAGATACTAACAGTTAAAACAGACAAGAGAAGAAAGTCCACAAAAAAAAGAGGCAATTACAAATCTTGATTTTCTGGCTCATTTTTGTTGGTTATGGACCTGACAGGATTTAGAGCAACCTGGAAGATTAATGACATGATATCCAAGGGACTATCTCCCGACTGTAAATATCAGGATGTTTTAAGCTCCAGGTGCACCATTTGACACAGAGGTTAGAAAATGTTGTTGCATTGGCTACTATCCTTGATAGATCTCCCACAGTGGGGCAATTCCCACCATGGATAATGTTGCCACTTTCCAGATACTGGAACAGCTAGAAAGTAAGAAGGGAGGAAAGGAACCTAGAAAATAAATCGTAACATTGTAATTCATGTCTTCCCATACATCTTACAGATTCTGTATGTGATGCATATATGTTATACACACATACCTACTACATGAGTATATAGTTTGTCTTCTACACTACTGCTACACACATACACATACAAGGGGAAAAATAGGGTGTATGCTATACACACACACACACCCTCTGAAGCAAAATTATACTATGGTCTTATTCATAGAGCAGCTAAGTAAGCCTGCATTATGCATACACATATAAATATATATACATATACCTACGCATATAGATACACATACCTATATATATATATACACACGTGCACACACAGATACATATATATATACACACACATACAAACACACACACAAAATACACAGATACATGTGTGTGCACACATAGACACAACTGGTAAGATAAAAACCCTCTGAACTGTTATGCCATGACCACAATAATCTGTTACTGCATCTAATGAGCCAGACTGTTGATACATTTCAACTAAGCAGATTTCTTACAGTCACCTAGAATAACTTATTTCTGCATGTTTTTAATGTGGCTTCTGTTCAGTTTATCTTTTTTTTTTAAGTTATCCTGAATGGATGGATTTTTCAGTCTTTCCCATTCCCAAGAAATATAGTTTGATGCTCTAAGAGTAATTTTAAAGTTATTTTGTTTCAAAATTCACACTCATTACATACAACACCTAATGTCTAATCAACAAAAAATAGAAGCAGGAGACATTCACATGAATTTTACCCTCAATAAATTAGCAAGGATGACACACTTTAAACAAATAGCAGGAACAGATACTGCATTCCTTTTGTAATTTATTGCCTTCAGAAAAGGCTCAAATTACAAAATGTGTAGGGTGTAATGCTGTAGGCTGTTCAAACTGGGTTTGCAGTGTCTGCAACACTGGAACTAAATATTTACATGACACCAAAAGATCTAATCTCTGGATTTCACCCCCCTCCTACCCCCTTTAATTTGTATGCTATCTTTATCCACCACCCGGCACATTCCACACAGTCACTAAAGTTCATAGAAGAGATAGGTGGGGAGGAAAATAAAAAAAAAAAAAATCAAGACTTTCAAAGGAAAGGAGGGAAGCTGTTTAAAAATACGGAATAGATCATCCTCATTAGAGCTAAAGTCTCGCAGCATTTTTAGCTGGATACATATGGATTCTAGCCATTGTGTTTTAAAGCAGTGACAGCACCTGGGATCTCCAGAGACCCTGTCAAAGAGAAGTTGTAGGGGGTAGTTACCAAATGACAGTCTTTCCACACCTGTAACAACTGTCAGATCTCCAAAGGTTTGGAAGGCTTCAAAAGACACTGGGAATTCAGTAAGAAGTCCCATAGCAGAACACAGTATTTTGCCAACCAGTTTTTACTCCTTATTTACAACTAATTTGCTGCTAGTACTGAAATACCTATAAAACACTAACAAAAAAAAAATTTTAATAAGAGGTTTGCTGTCAATCATTTGTTAAACTCAGAATAACAGGCACAAGATTTTTGAGCCTGAACTCTAAATTCTGCTGTTTGATTGAAAAAAAAAGAATTATGGAATAGAACATAGATTGTCTGTAAGGCTGAACTGATTAAATACCAACATCGCACCTAAACCAGAGCCCAGAGTTAGGCTGTGAACAAATCCTTGCACAGCATTCCCTGAATTCAGAAAGTCGGCGTGACAGTGGCCTCCGCCTGCTCTGAGAAATACATCAGCGTGTCACATCTCCTCTGACCCTACATCTACTTTTCACTGCTGAAAAGCAATCGGAGGCAGGTGAAAAGCAAACCACCTTAAGGTACGCTGCTGACAGACCAATGTGGATGTCAAAACACCTTGGAGGAGGCAGACACCTGTGGGTAAGTCCATTCTGTTTGTATTAAAAGACTCAAAAAATAGAAAAGAAAGCAAATGAAAGGGTAACAGAGCCAGCTAAAGCCTACAGACAAACTATGGATATTTTCTTTTCTCCTGGGCAGTGGTGCCAACACTGAAAGTGTAACAGAAGTTAACAGCTGTTCCATATTTTCCCTTCAGCTGTGAAAAGTAGATGGAGACCCATATAGTAAGATCAAGAGTCTCACCTTCATCCCTTTCTCCATGTATATTCTAAAAAAAAAATGAAAAGCTCTTAAAAAAATGTCAGTTTCAACAAATAATTCCAAGGTAATATTGAATAGTTTCATTTTTATTATTGTTTCTTTGGATTTCAAGTGAGCAACTGAATCTTAGGCTATATATATTAAAAAATCTGTCTAATGCTTTGTTACACTCTCAACCTTTGTAATGAGGTAGCACTCGACTTTGTAGAAGTTATAAGGACTGTTTAACAAAAAACAAGATATGAATTTGAGTTTCATACCTGATCTCTCAGTCTCTCCTGGTGTCCCATTATTGCTGTAGCATGGTGGGGATATTTCTGTTTCAGATGCTCAAGAAAAGCCTCTCTCTTCCTGTCCATTTCTGAGGTTTGCATTCCCAGTATTTCTTTGGAACTGCGAGGGCCGCCTACTGTATGTCTTCGAGGGATGTTGCGGGTGGACTTTGAATTAGAAGTGTGACTGTTCGGGGCCGAAAGGAGCTCTTTAGATCGGAGACATTCTGCATCATCTAGTGATGTGACATGCAAATTGGTTTTTGCCTGGTCTGAAACAAAAACAAAAACAAAAACAAAAACCCCAAACCAGAATATTATAAAAACTTAATCCCAATGTTCACATTAATAACAAAAAAGAAAATAATCGATATAAAAGCTACGTCCTTTTTAAGGTCTGGTTATGTTCAGTGGCATTTTCTGCATCATTAGGCATATACACATTGTAAGAAGCGGCCCAGAAATAATCATTTATATAAGCTACACCCAGTACTCACATACTTTTAACACACAACCGCAGTACTGCCTCAAAGAAAAGTGGCATCGTTAAAGGAGATGTTCCTTTTATATCATCTTTACCACTATGTGACTTGAAAAGAAGATCTGACAGGGCCCTTATTCCTTGACCTTTAAAATCTACAGGATGCTTGCCACAAGAAGAAACAGGTTTCTTCAATAGGCTCCAGCACACTTAATGGCCCCCGTAACTAGTATCCTTAAAGATACCAACTGATAAAATTCCTATGACAAGGAGATTTGAAATCCTTACTCTTTTTTCAGTGTGTTCTCAACATGCTCTGAAACACCTATGAAATAATAAGAGGGTTTTGGAGGCTTTTTCTCCAGACTGCGGTCTGGTTTTAAATTTCACAGATCTCCCTTGGATTTTATATGTCTCAGGACAGCAGGCTAGAAAATACTACATCACTTTTTCAATAAACCATTTCTTAAGAAACAGAATAAAAGCAAATTTTGTGTGATATAAAATGAAAAAAAAATCTCAGATAAATTTTACAACTTTAAAATCTACTTTAAGACCAAAGACCATGACAAAGTTTGTAAAGAGATAGGCAGACAGGGAGGGTATGTAAGTGCTGGCTTATCTTCAGGTAACTGTGTAACACGAGAACCCTCTGGTGCATGAAAAAGCGTGGTCCGGAGTCTTGTTACCTAATACCTTTGAAAAATCCCTCACTCCTTTGTCAGCAAAGAAAAACAAAACAAAACAAAACAAAAACCAGAATCACTGAAAAGGCCTCTCCAAGTCTGATGTGGCCTTCCCCATCTTATACTGGGCAGCCTCAGATGTCCCTGTGAGCGTTAACCTTTTACAGCACCTCCCAAGAGCAGGAAGCTCCTTCCTCTATGTGTTTTTAATACATCTCTATTTCTCTGCATCTGACACTTTTCACCTTGGAGCCCTTTATCCTCCCAGCGACTGTCTCCTCAGCATGCTGCCATTTATACGGCACTGCTGTTTGGAAACAGGCAC
>VZTV01064814.1:7798-21176 GCA_013400875.1 Anhinga rufa
CCGCGGGGCCGGGCCGGGCCGGGCCCGCCGCTCTGCCGCCGCAGCGGGGGCGCTTTCCGAGACGTGGCGCTCTCAGGCGGGGCTCGTTAGTTGTTCCCGAGAGGGGTGTGAGGGCGGCGGCGTCCAGCGGGTCGCGCCTGCGGGACCCCCAGCAGGGCTCCCGGCTGCCGCGGGGCACTAGGGGCCCGTGAGCCGTAGCGGTATGGCGCCTTAACTGGGGCGAAACGATGTAAATCCACGCTCCTGAGCGGGGATGAGGCGGGCGCTGATGTCCGCCGTCGGAAAGGCGGAGCCGGGCTGCAGCGTGAGGGTGACGGGCAGCCGGCGGCAAGGCTGCCAGCGGCGCACCGGGCCCTGCGGGGAGAAACGGGCGTTTCCCGCGCGGCTTTAGGCAGCGCATAGCCACAGAAGCTGGGGGGGGGATCGTGACGAACTGAGTAACATCCGTAGCAGCCATGGTTTGCTTTTGGCGTATTTAGAGTAGGTATCGATATCCGCTTGCCGCAAGTTTCAGGAGCTCCTTCACTAAACTACTCCCGTGTCCCTTCAGAGACAGGTGGCCAGTGATGTGACGGTCACCCTCCTATTTCCTCCTTTACCTTTTTCTCTTCTTTTTCCCATCCTTGCGAGACATGAAAAAAGTAGATTTCAGACTGGATTTCTTAAGAGGTCAAGTGCATGGAGAGCTCAGAGAAAAGACCTGTTAGCTTTTGCCTTGCGTACACCTGATTTTGGCAGGGGGGAAGGTGGGGTATGATCTGCTCATCTCAATCCTACAGAGATACTTTCACTCGCATGTTTCAAGAGTATTACATGCTGGCCTTCAGCTGAGGAGCGAGAGCTGTGACCGGAAGAGGATATATTTCAATTTCAAGTATAGTTGGAAATGTTTTTAAAAGCCTCAGTTAAGACAACTGAAGCTTTACGAGTCCTCTTCTCTAAAATGGCTTAGATCTGTCTGCCTGTGCCTTCATTAAGAAGCCCAGGGAAACTGGTGGGGTTTGTGCTGTTTCACCACAGATGAACCTTGATCTTTTTTTCCAAAAGCATCAGCCTTGGCCAGTCTCTACCCGAAGAACTTTCCACCTTTATTTGCAGAATTTTCTGGAGGAGCATTTGGTGCTCAAGAAAATACATGGGCACTGACTGGAGCTTCTTACAAAGGCAGGTAGCACCAACACTTCAGAGCCATTTGAGAGTAAATAGGACTCTGTCCTTACGGCTGACGTGCAGTTACAGGAGCATTAGCTAGTATTGTTTGGCGTGGATATACTGACTGTTCTCAACTATCTATAAGAGAGTATTTTTATGGTCCTGAAACAAATTTATTTTCCTTCTTCACAAGGACTCCTTTGCGTTGGTAAGAGAAATAAAAAAACTACTGGACGTTGATCCTTCTACCTTGTTTGCCCAGTTCCTAGTACAACACTACCTCTCGCTGCTGGGCCTAGTCTTAGATGTAAGCAGAAGAACCACCCTAAGCACCTGTAGCAGCTCCCTGGTGCTGGAATAGACCAGTCTGCTCCCCCAGCCACCCCGACAACCAGAATGCCCCTTCCCAGGCACTCCAGAGAATGGGACCACCCCTCTCAGCAGTAGCTAGTTATTAGATCAGCTTAGCTGTAGCAAACCCATGTCCTTGGAAACACTGACAGCTATGGGAAGAATGCTTGTCTGACCTACAGGTGGCCTTTTTTCATGCCTGTATCTGCTGTTTGGTGTTGTTTCTTTCTTTTTTCTAAATACATGCAGAAAACAATATCGCATCACCAAGCATGATGCGGGGTTCAAATTCAGAAGTTACTCAATTTTTTAAGCTACGATTGAGAAACGTTTATAGAATGACAGTGTTATGAAATTGTCCAGTTTGAATAAAAGTAAGGTGATAACTGCATTTCACATATACCTAGCTTTCACATGCTTTGGAGTTTTGAATTGACTGGATTTTTAATTATTTTGATTTAAATAAAACAATACCATTTGTGAGCTGTCCTACAAACAGTGGCACGTTTGTTATTCAGGTGATGCCATGATTTGACCCAGTACACAGCAATACAGTTAGTTTACCAAACTGAAGTTGTTGCCATAGCTCCACTGTGGGACAGCGCAGATCAAACAAAAGCCTTTTTCATGAATGTTAGTTCAATCCTGACATTCATCTCTGGCCATAACAAGAATGCATCTGTTTCCTGCAGCACAGTGTAACAAGTGAATTGAAATGCTGCAGGGGGGGAAAGAAAGNCTTTGGAAAAGAAAAATAATGCAGCAAGATTTGGGACTTGCTCTGCTAAATGGCTTTATCACAGCAGATTACTTTGAGCTGATTTTTAACCTCCCTTGGGACAGTCATACATGGATGACTTGACATGACCTTTGCTCAATTGTCTTTTAAGTATAAGAAGTGGGAATTCCGCTGTGCAGTTCAGAGCCACCCAAGGTTCTCTCAAGGAAAGTGTGATAGCTGCAGAGAAAAGTGCAAGAGAAGCACAGTAACGAAGATGGTAGGCAGCAAAAAATGCGGTACAGAAGAGGAAGCTCAGGATACTCCCAGATTTCAACGAAAGGTGACAAAGATGTATTCTCCATGTTGTTTTCTTAGAGCTGTAATTTAAATAGATAAGTTATGAATAGAAAACATTGAAAACTCATTGCAAGAGGTCCAAGATAATATAAACAGTAGTTTATAGTAGTATACATTAACATATGAAAGTACAAATGGACAAAATAATTACTGTACTGAGGATTATTCTTGTCTTCCTTTTTATGTCTAGGGTATGCTTGATCTGTCTCAAAGGCAGTAGGACAAAAAGTTAAAACTGTCAGATTCAGACATTACACATTAAGCTTATGGTTACTAATTTTTGATGATGGAAAAAATCTGTTGAAACTAAGAGGGGTGGTACAAAAAACAGAATGCGAGCAAACCATGAATTATAGCAAGGTAGCAAATTCACCTGTTCTATGTCTTAACTCAAAATGCCTAAACATTATTATGGCATTAAGTACAGCCTATCTTTGTGGAGAATTGCGGTGGGGGGGGAAGCATGCTAGTGCTCAGGATGTGAGTGTATATGCTCTATGTGTATGTTTCCTACAAACGTGGAGTATTTCATTCTCTTACTTTTAAACCTTACATTGGTCTAAATTAATTCATGTTATCACTCAATTAACTTAAAATTTTTACATCTAATATGATGCAGCTCTGACTACTTCATTTCAGCAGCTGCTTACTAAACTAAGCTTTTCACGTGACATTTCAACATGAATTACGTAACTGTATGGGGGACTCAACTCCTAAAGGAGCGCAGATTACATAAATTAAAAAGAAAAAATATCTCAGATTATTACTTACCATGAGGTCTTTGTTTTCAAGTCTCTTCACAGGTAGTTAACTGATAAAAATATGAAGAAATAGATGCTTCCCCATTTGTTTATCAGTAAAGATAATGCAGACGTTTATGTTCAAAGGGTAGGTTCCTCGCTTACCAGGCCTGTAAATGTCTTTTGTTCACTGCGCAGCTCTTTTTAATTTCTTGCCTGAGTTGCCTGCTAACATCAGGGTGAAGAGAATAAAGTCACTATTAGGATGTAAAGGCTCTGAAAGGCAAATGTGAAATAGAAACTAGAACAACACATTAATTTCCATACTGACAGAAAAAAAGGTCTATGGAATGGACATCCAGATATACTCTAAAAAAACCCAAAAAAAACCTCCAAACATTAAATTCTGATTGCAGTTAAATTACAGAAAATCCTAGTAACTCGACCACAATTGGTGGAATTACACTAAACGGAACAGAGAGCAGAGTCTCATCACCTGCTTGCCTAATACAATATTCCTATTCAAGCCTAGAAGAAAAGTACAAAATATTATAATGTAAATTAAATAGGGAAGACAAGTGAGAGCAAACTCACAGAGAATGAGCCCTCACATAATTATAATGCCTAAGAATTAAGTCTGATGCCAATGGTATTCAAAAGCATACAGTTATTGCCACAGCATGAAAGTCTCTGTTTTAACTACTTTCAGCACTCTTTCTTTACAATCTCAGAAAAATGAACAATTAATGTATAAGCAGAACATTATTGCAGAGAGGCTGTTACATTTCAAGACCTGGCTGAAGATCAAATGCGGTTCCATTGGTGAATACTCGCAGCGTTCACTGTTTCACATCTCTTGGGCAGAGAGGAGGAAAACACCATCATATGCTGTGAAGTCTAGTTGTAACCCTGACAACTCTCTGTTGCTGGGTGGGTGCTGGTAAAGGCTGTGCTCGCAGGGTGGGAAAGCAGCAATGCCCGACTGCTCCCTACAGGCGGGGAGCCCAGCACAGCAAGGCTGGCAGGACAGTCGGGCCTCATCCCCCAGCCCCTGAAGACCACGAGCAGGGCTGCCCAGGGATGGGAGTCGGGGTCAGCCCAGAACCCAGAGCAGACAAGTCCGTGGTGATGAAGCAGCTCCGAGGTCAAACCAGAAACGTGACTCGGGATCAGGCCCGGTGATGGTAACCTGGGTCAGACACAGCCCAGCAATCACCAGGCAAGCCCATGGTGATAAGGCAGGTCCGAGGTCAAGCCACGAAGTCAGCCCGTGGGTGGGGACCAGGATCAGGCCCGGTGATGGTAGCCAGGGTCAGACACAGCCTGGGGATCACCAGGCAAGTCCGTAGCGATGAGGCAGGTCCAAGGTTGAGCCAGGAAGCCGGGAGCACGGCTATGGCTGAGCTGGAGACCAGCACTCCTACAGCCCAGCTCTGACCAGGACTGACAGCATGGGCCAGAACTCAGAGAGATCCCCGAGCAGAGGGCAGAGGACCCCAGTGAGGCCGGCTGGGGCTGTCAGTGCCCTCAGGGCCCTGGCAGCAGCCCCCCTCCCCCCCCAACAAGGTGTGTCTTCACGCCTTACAGAGATCTGGGCTCTGAAGGAGTGATTAAATTGCTGTGGGTTGTCAGCGGGCTACTTCACGGACACTGAGTCAGGGCAGGGACAAGGGCCTGGGAAAGGGCCACGGCAGAGGGGACTTGCGGGTGGCAGGAACCCTGGAGGCCAGCCCCCAGAGGCTGCCAGGCGGGCCCTGGGAGGAGGGTTCACTCAGGAGCTGGGGCTGGGCAGGGGCCAGCATGGTGGGGACACCAAAGCCCAGGGTCAGTCTGATGACTCAGGAGGAATCACCAGAGAAGACCCCATGCAGCCACGGGCCAGGCCCCTCTGTGCTCAGTTCAGGGCTTAGGAAGGCCTGAGCTACCATTCAGGGTGCAGCAAGAGTCAGCTGTTCCCCAAGGACAGGAAGCTGCCGACATGATATGGGTGGTGGGGTAGGGACCTTGCCACCCAGGGCCCCATCCCACAGCCCCCACGCAAGGGGAGCAGAGCAGGCCCAGCTGAGGGTCTAGGTCATCAAACAAGATCTCAGACTTGCCTCATCACCACAGGCGAGCCAGAAACACGAGTCAAGGGCAGGTCCGATGATGGTGACGTGGGTCAGACGCAGCCCAGCAATCACCAGGCAAGCACATGGTGGTGAGGCAGGTCCTTGGCCAGGGTGGGAAGTCAGTCCATGGGTTGAGGTCAAGATCAAGAGAGTCCATGGCCAGGCTCGGCTGCAACACAGCTGAAGCCACCCACTCCTACAACATAGTTCAGGCACGGACCAAAGGCCTGGGGCTGAACTGAGGTGGGGCTCTTTGGCCCATAGGCAGCAGGATATGGGGCCACCCCAGCTGAGGGTGGTCAGGATTATTAAAGCCTATTAATGTGTTCAGGGCACTGACACAGATCCCACATCAAACTATTCACGTGGCCAGAGCCCTTCATTTATTATAACAAAATCTTAGATACTGAATCACTTTCTGTATTTATATTTGGCCTTCAGGTATCATTAACATTTCACTGTGCTAGGGCAGTGAAACTACAGTTTAGCTGTTATTAAGGGTCACTAATTATCTCATTCTTACATGTATTTTTCAAAAACTCATGACCTGCTTAGAAATTATTTAATCCACAAGTAATAATACAGAAACTGGGAAAAGACTTTCCACTTTCATTCTCATCTTTCAACCATAAACACTTCCCCAATTTTTTCTACCTCTCTCAGATTTACTGAGGTTCTTACACTGTCAGTGTTCTTCCCCTTAAGACCACAGCATAAATAATTTTATCATCTTGCTTTACCTAGATTGTCTAAGTATGGGATCTTAGAGTAATTCAGGTTGGAAGGGACCTCTGGAGATCTCTAGTCCTTCCCCTGCTCAAATCAGGCCCAGACAGAGCAGATTACTCAGGCTGTGTCCAGTCAAAGTTTGGTTATCTCAAAGATGGAGACTCCACAACCTCGTGTTCCATGCATCAGGACAATGTATGGAGTGGCTTTACCTTCTTCCTCTTCCCCATCTCTCTATGCTCCACAGGCCTTCTAGAAGGCCACTTCTGAAAATGGTGAAGCCTCCTCACTCCTCTTGAGTTGTCTAAAGGTGAAAAGAACATGCCTGACATACCAGCCCATACCACCCCCTTTCAGACACAGCAGAGAGCCCACAGAAACACCAGTGCTATTTTGTGCTTGAATATGAGAACAAGAGACAGTAATCTCATTTCAGCATCATACCTGAGCAAGGAGTGAAAAATTAGTCCTAAGACATTCATAGCATGGTAAGTATGCATAGGTAAGGTTTGAGAAGCTTTACTGAAATTATTCAGAGAAAGAGGTAATAATTTTATTGACATACTTAAAGATAGGTAGGAATTCATACAAATCTGACAACTTGGCTTTTGTGTTTGACTGTGTAAATCCAGAAAGCATATGAGGTTCTTTCTCCTTCTCCTGCAGTTGATTCTTTACAGTCTACATCTTCCCTCATTCTGTTTTTACAGAACAGAATTTCTTTAGGAAGTCTTTGCTCCTTTCCTCCCCCCTTTTATTTAAATTAGTCTATCAAAAAGTAGCATATGTAACCTTTGTCTAAATGAGGTTTGGGGTTTTTTTATTAAAAAAAGATGGTTTGTTGCCTTGTTTTTCAAAGAAAAAGCCCCCAAAATATCTGCAGGGTATCCTCAATCTCTTTTCCAGAAACAGCTGCATTATGCTGGTAGAAGTTGTCCATAACTGCTCTGTGGGTAGAAGATGCCCAGCCGGTAACACATCAGATCAAAAGTTTCAAAGGTGGCAAAGTTATAAGCAACTGAAATAAGATCTTAGGGTCAAACAACCTTAATAATAGTAAAAGCTACCCTAGGCAGCACGTAGTCATTTTACAGTGCATTAGTACATGTTTTGTCTTAAATAAATTGTGTATCTCTATCCAGATTATGAAAACCTCCAGTTATTAAGTTTTTGGTAAGCAACATATGAAACATGAACCCCCCAACAGTCACTTGAATGCAGTTTATAGTATGATTTTTTCATGTTTTACTTGGTGGGTTTGCATTTGAGATAGTATGGAGAAAAAAACTATGAAGGTATTTGCATGAAAAATTGGCAAATGGGAAGATAATGGTTGACAAGAACAGTGGAGGGAAATAACAGTATTGGAGACTTATAATACTGGAAAAGATAGTGTGACAGAATGCTGAAGATCAATCCAAGAAGTTTGAAATTGAGCTGGGGGAAAAGGAAGGCACCAGACAGAAGGAAAATGGGTAGAAGTGAGTGCAATACAAATATGTGCAAGAAAGGTAGTCTTAGCTTTGTGTGATTGGGATTGGACTGGAGGATTGGAGGGGATTGGAGTGTGTATCTAGAAAGTCAGAAGAGGGGGAAAAGAGAAAGGAGGGATAATAACATAGCTTAAATGTAAATAGGAAAGAGATTTTTCTTAAATTATATTTTATCTGTAACAATAAGAAGCAGGACAGATAGAATATGACTCATCTAGGCAAAGTTTATACTGAGATATATAAAGGAGTGAGATCTGTAATACTCAGCATTATATTTCTTGGTAGCAGTAAAGTTATAGTTATAGTACTGTGCTTGCACCACTTGGCAAGAAATCTATAGAGAAACCAAAACAGAACAAGGTGGATAATGAGAAGATCTGTAAAATATGACCTATGAGAAGCTGTTGGAACAACTGGGGCAGTTTAGTCTAGAAAAGTCATGAGAGATGTGACAAAAATATCAACCTACCTGAAGAATGTCAGCTCTCTATTCGGAATTGTCAAACTATTGTTTCAAAATCTTAACCATGTGAGTCATACAAAAAGCAAAAGAGAGTAAATCTGTTCTCTGTGTCCAGCAGAAAAACAAGCAGGGGCAATAGATTGCAGCAATGGAGGGTCAGGTTAGTCATTAAGAAAAAACTTTCTAATAAGAAAGAAAGAACAGGGCCACATCAAAAGAAATTTTTTACAATGAGGGTGGTGAGACACTGGCACAGGTTGCCCAGAGAGGCGGTAGATGCCCCATCCCTAGAACCATTCAAGGTCAGGCTGGACGGGGCTCTGAGCAACCTGGTCTAGTTGAAGATGTCCCTGCTCACTGCAGGGGGGTTGGACTAGATGACCTCTAAAGGTCCCTTCCAGCCCAAACTGTTCTGATTCTATGATAAGAGTGGGTTGACTTACATAGCTGGGGTTCCAGGGAGGGAATGACCAACAGGGGTCAGCTAATCAAAGCGCTTCCCAGACTCTGTGCATCCAGCAGGAAAATCCCACTGCTGGAAATCCCTCATCCTCCCCTGACAACCCAATAATTAAAAGCTTGATTGTTAAAATTAGCAAGGACAACAGAACAATCTAGTAACAGGACAGACAGACCTGATGTTGCCTACACTAAGTGACCGTCTCTGCGACTGTGGAAAAATAAAATGAAGACAGATAGCCTCTTGGTCAAAAACCAACCATAATTTCTCACCATTTTCTTCAAAAGTGCTTATAAAAGTAGTTCCTGAAAGAGCAAGAACCTACCCCAAAGTGGGTAGCCTCATTTACTCAAAACAGTGCTATAAAGCACAGATGAATGGCATCATCAAAAGCCACTACTTTCAAGAATTTATAGATTTCAAATGATTTATCTATATACAGCAGTGGAATTAATGTGACATTTTTAGTTAAACTCATATAAAGACAGACTAATCTGATTCTATACAAGCATCGTGAGAACATAGCATTTATTAAAAATCACATGTCCACTATGGAATTATGGAAAGAACCAGGTATAAGATTATGTTATACCAAATCCTATGGTTTTACTGTTCATAATTTACGGACTGTCATTGCATATAAAAACCCCTTATGGATCTAATCCATATACAATTCTATAAGACTTTCATAAACAGGAAAGATTTTGGATTTATTCTAAGAAAAAGGTAGTAGTTTGTAAGCACTGTGCATTCCACTGGAATGATGAACTACAACTTCAAAATGAATTAAAGCTGCAGTATCAGACAACATTACCTGGAAGCAGCAAAGCAATGGTGTTGGAGGCAGTGAAAACCAAAGAGGGTGTACTTAAAATTCATACCTTTCTTTCCCTCCTTTTTTTTTTCCACCTATGCAGGTAGGGAAAAAAATTCTACCATTGTGGGTTTTTAAATCTCAGTCTAAAAATACGTGATTTAACTAATTGATCATGTCAGCAATAAGGTATCTTTTTCTACTGTTTTTTGACTACTAATTGTAGCATGTCTAGAATCTGTATGGCATAGATAGATACATAGATATATACAAACATACATGGAAATGTAGTATTTTAACTCATCTGCTCCAGACATAAGCCGTTCCTCCATCTTCCAAAGTCTTGCAGTTGACAGTCATTAAAACCTTCGGGATCCAAAATATGTATGATGAAGCAAAATTCAGCTCCTCTGCTAAATATTCAAAAATTTATTCTGTGATGTTTTCTGTAGATGTTTGGCTTTGAGGTCAAACACTACTTAACTACACCAGTCCCTGGTTTTCTATAGTTTCCTGCTGATTTTTGAACAGAAAATATGTGAGCGTCTATTTCTCTTCATTATGATTCGGTTGTAAGTCGTAAGACTCTTGCAGCCTCTCTCATGCAAAGACCATTTTAAATACAACTTCTGCTGTGCTAAGTAGTGCTTGAGATCCACTGAGGCACTTCAGACACTTGAGAATATTCTCCAAGGGCTGCAATGCATTCCAGTCCCTGCTTTTATAAAGGACATCACAATAATGGAGTAGCTCTGCTTTAATAACGCAAATGTTGCCGTCCTTAGCCTGGAGACTTTGCTGAGTATTTACAGACTTCTCTGTAGTAGTAAGACCTCTGGACAACTGTGGCATCTAAGCCAAAATGCCTTGTTAGCAAGTGGCTTGGATGTACGTTATTATACTCTGCTATGGATAGCAGGCTATATTATTGCTTTACCATTACAAGGAGCAGAAAGCACTCCTTGTTAAGTAGTTGTGAAATGCATATAATTTCCCTGCTCAAGCACTTTGAGGTCTTTAATGGGTTTATTCACAATTTCCAAGTACAGTTGCTCCTTCTAGGGATTTTGCCTTGAGATAAGGATGCAATTAGTGTACATTAAACAGCATAGCTGTGAACCTGGATGTAGTACGTTTGATGAAGCAAGCTTCTGACTTATGTTAATCCATCAAATTTAGAGAAAAGAACCCTCTGAGGGAAGTGGACACATTAATTCATGTTCAGATTTCAGCCACGGTGGCCTACCAGTGCTAGTCTGCTAAAATCAGTTTAACATGCGTAATATGGTAAAAGCATGACAGAGGTTTTATAGGCGCTGGTGTCTACGAGGAATTGAAGTTTGTTTAGTTACAGTTATGGGCACTGATCAATGCTCCACTAAAAGATTTTTAAAATATGAATGGCTAAATAGAAAAAGAAAAAAAAAACAGGGAGATATTTAAAAATGAGGGCCTGAAGATCTAGAAGAATGTACACAGAATATATGTCTCTATAATGCTCAGCTGCCCACAAAGCTCAGAGAGAGAAAATACTTTCGTTTTGAGGATTTAAATGTTACACCTAAACATATTAGGTTTTTATATTCTTCATACTTTGAGAATTAATTGTTCCAGTTTGCAAACTGAAATTCCATATAGAACAAGCCCCACCACGTATCAAACGGAACCTTCCTAACAGCTAAGATTTTTCCCTGTTTGCTGTCTATTCAGTTCTGACCTTGGAATTAGTGTTAAGAGGATTGGGATCATGGCTTCCTGGCTTCTTTGCATGTAATGTTAATTTATGCACCCTGGGATGGGATTTTTATGCATCAGATGTCTATTCAAGGCCAAGCAGCTGTTGCCAAGAGTTCAGTCATTCAAGGCAGTGGCTATACGTCCTGATTACTCTGAAGGAATGGCAGGAGGATGCCCAGGAGACTCGGTCTGGTGCAGGATTTTGGTTACATAAAAGAAATTCGATGCATGAACCTTCCCACCCATCACTTCTGCTCCACTGTTCTTTTAAAAGTTACCTGACTTGTGAGGATCCACAGAAGACCATCTGCTCAGCTTCTCCAGTCAAACCTGCTTTTATCTATTTATTTTAGAGGGTAAAGAAGACACACGCCAGCCTTTTGGAAGCCCATTTTGCTCCCACAGCTAGAATAAGATGCAGTTTAGGATATCTTACTCAAGATAGCCAACACGTTGACTAAGACCATCAGAGCCAAGATGGCCTGTGACAAATTCCATTTGGATAGACATGAAAGACCCCATGACCTTCCCGCTGCCATTATCGTGAATGAAGTGCACAACATTTCTTAATCATGCTGTTCAAACAGAAGGAAAAAGAAAATTATTAAGTATTTCCCAGAGGTGGAAGTGAAATAAGCAGCAAGAAAAGTGTTCCACTTCCACTTTGAAATTCTGCCGCAACTTAGATAGGTGATAACGTCACCGCAAGAGAGACGTTGTTCTTTAATGCTACATGTATATGGAAAAACTTGTCTCTATAAAAGACGAATCAAAATGCAGCCGGAGTCAATAGCAAACCCTCAGCACGAAAGCGAAGATGAAATTCACCCTTTCGTGCTCAAAACAAACGAAAGGCAAGGGAATTTACATTTCCAGTTTACTGGCAATCATCCAGACGCAAGAAGGTCCCATTCCCTTTCATCTCCATTCCCACGCACCCGCCTGGTCAGGGAGGGCTGGACACTGACCCCGGATACGTCTGTACCTAGTGCTACTCCTTCTGCACACCGGCACCGGTCTCTGCAGAGCTGGCGTGCATGGTTGGGTTTATAAAGGGGCTGCCTGCTACCTCTGGCTGCTCTAGTCCCAACACTGCTCAGCCACGCTGTCCAAAGATTCTTCTAACAGCACAACACCCCTGCAAATATTTTTCCCAAAATGAGTGACAAATGTCGGGCAGAGCGCTGCATTACTCATGGTTTAATCATTTCCCTGGAGTGTGAGTAGCCCTCACAGAATAACTGATAAAGGAACTTAGTTATGAGAAAAAGATTCAGCTGTGAGATGTAATTAGTTTGGCTACCTCTTTTCCTTGCGCAGTCACCTCTTTTGGCATGTATTTTCCTTTTTCATTGACTTCTCTCTCATGCTTTCTTTTCACATTCTCTTTTCTTCCTCCTTTCTTTCACATTTCCTCTTCTTCACTTACCTACCCCCTTCCCTTCCACATAGCTCATATATTTTTTTGTATTGCACTCTGCCAACTTTGCAGATGTGCAAAAGATAAGATGTTTGAAATTAAGCTCTCAGGTCCTGAGGCATGATTCTTCTGTAACTCCTCATGGTTTTAGATGGCCTTAAACGTTCGCGCCCGTTGATGAAGCTTGACTTTTAAAGACAACGCTCGCAGTGCCCACCGCAGCCAAGTACTACCGGAATCCACGTCAACAAATCTATCAAGGTTAACGACAGCCAGCGGAGTCTCTCCATTCTAAACAGTGTTGGCTTTATATTATCTTGATCATGTTCTCACCTCCTCTGAGAGTGAGAAGGGCAGGAATGCCATTTCAGCGATGCAGGAGCCCCAGCTGCCTGTGCTGGAGCTGTGGCTGTGGCTCCTGGGCAGGCATTAGCTCGGCTCCTCACTAAGGGCCTCGAACTCTGCCAGGTATTTGGCCGCGACGGAAGCGTCTCGCCGCATTTAGACGGCGGTGCCACCGCCACGGCCGCCTCCTTTTAGCCCTCTCTTGGCAGAAGATAATGGCGCTTTTGCCGAAACTGTTATATAATTCCCTTCACTAAGAAGCGACTTTATTCCTTTAGTGCCGCGGATTTGCGGAGGCATCGCCTAGGAGCTCGGCCCAGGCCGCGGCGAGTATCACGCCGGCCAGGAGCAGGAGCTGTTCCGACGGCGCGGCCGAGGCCCCGCGACGCGGGTGCCCGCCCCGCGGCCGGCGCCCAGCACCGGGGCCCGGGGAGCCCTCCCGCGGGCGGGAGCTGTCCGCTCAGCACCGCCGCCTCCCTCCCCCG
>VZTV01064817.1:0-14027 GCA_013400875.1 Anhinga rufa
CATACTCATATCTTTGATGGATCATATCTATTTTTGGTAGATACCTGAGGGTCTCCTTTCTGATGTTGGCAGCATTGTGCAGGTTGCTATGCCAATTCACTTCTCTCTGAATTGAACTGAGCTACCCCCAAGAGACACGCCCCTCAGAACATGTTGAGCCTGGCAAGTTAGTTGGGCTTCAGATTTATATTCAGCCAGAAAGTGAGGCATTTCTGGCTCAGTGTTGTTTTGACCTTGAAGGAGAGCTGTAAAGCCAGTTTCACAGGGATGAGTGCACAGGAATGAGTCTTAGGGAGGAAGTGTCAAAGAGGGCATTGAAAGACTATGTCCTTTCCCAGTGGTACTTTATCTGATTTTGGTGCAAAAGCTCTGCATTTCATCCATCAGAGAATGGAGCCAAGCACACTGTCACCAGTACTGGAAGCCAAAGCTGCTGAAATAGCACCACAGAACACATGCATTATAAATCCCTGTTAAGAAGCAGTTTGTATAGGAGAGCATGAGAAAATACTTGAGCAGTAGTGAAGGTGGAGATTCTTCTGAAACTCAGTGGAACTGTAGCTCTGAATTAGGGTGGTTCCAATATTAAGGGCTATCATCCCCACCTTCTGAAGACCTTCGCATCCCCTTTTTTTTAGTTCTTTCATATTACTTCCTCAGTTCTGACAGATGGAGCCATCCTCTGTGTTCACCTATCCAGACAGAAGCTCCCTCTTCTCCACACTGAACATGCTGCTGTGCTTCCAGGTCTTCTGGATACAGATTGTCTATTTGTCACTTACTTTGCTAAATAGTTTGCACCCTTAGCCCCACCTTCCTTTTGATCAAGAAGCCATAACTTTCCTTGCAACCCATAAAATCATCCCAGGAGGTGGTTTCTTCATTTTTCAGGAGTCCTGTACTTAGATTGTCTTTGCTTGGATTTCACTGGTTGAACTGTGATCCTAACCAGCTTCTTCCACAGATGCCGTGACTGACTTTCTCTGATGGAACTAGGCACCTCCAGTAGGATATAGTGCATTCTGTGATTCTGTGATAGTTCTTCCTCTGAGATGTTCTTCTCTTTTTCTGATTAGCACTAAGAGGCAGAGGAAACTTTTCCCTTGTGTGTTTCAAGGCTCCTGGTCCCATCCATTAAGGGGATGGTGTAATTTATCTCTAAGAATGGTTTTGGGGATTAGTCACCCCAGCTGCAATTTTACCCCACTGTGGTTAATTACCCTCATATGTAGTTTCAGCCAACAGGAGTAACATGGTACCTCCATGCACACCATCCAGAGCTTTGCATCATTAGTGTTTATTGATATGAGACAGATAGGAGATGTGGGTTGGTGCATATACATATGTTTCAGAGTATCACGGTGACTGAGTCACTAGAAGAAAGTTTATTCCTTGAGTGGTCAGTTGATAACTTCTTGCCTGAAAGTGTGAGAAAAGACATCTGACCTAAGAGAGGAACATGAGCATCTCTAAGCTTAGTACTGACCACTCCCTGATCCCAAATCTATTACTCATGTTGCTTTTCCTTTGTTCCATATGGGTCTCTGCTCTTCCAGTGGCCATCATCTGTTCTTAAACACCAGGGACTGTGGAAGACCATGCTGTACAACAGTGTTTGACTGGCCTATTGCCCTGTAACAATCCAGACCTCACCTTCACTCATCTCTTGTCAAAGGATTCATGCTGCTCATGTGGGACAGCTGTCCCAAGTTAGCTGCAGAGGTGAAAAACCATGTTGTAGCTTCTGGATCATCATAACTGGTTTATCCTTGGATTGCCAGGGCAACATAAGGTCTCCCCCATTCATTCACACTTTGTCATCACACTTTGACCATAGATTCCTACTCTGTCCAGTTAGCTGAGATCTCTCTCCAAGGCCTCTAAGAATAATCCCAGAAACAAGCATTGGTGAAGGAAGACATGGTTTTGTCCTGTGTCCACTTTGCTCTTTGAGAGGTTGTTACATAGCAGTGACAGACATTAGAATGTCTCTTTTACTATGTTTTATAATACATTTTCCCTGTTTCGTGTATACTGCTTTAGATACAAGCCTGTCTCAGCAGTAACTCACTGCACTGCCAGTTGGCAGTCTTACAGCATGTATAAGCCTAGATTTGCAATCACAAACCCTGGGCGAATGGACAGCCATGGCTTACAAGGGATGGTTTTGACTAGAATGCCTTACATGCAGTTTGCTAATGCATGGACACTGGCATAAGCTCTCAGCTGCAGAAAGTCCTTTTCCAGTCCTGTTGCCCAGAAGGATGCCGGCAGCAGTACAAAGCAGCACTAAATCAATCAGCCAACCAGTCTGTAAGTGCATTGCATAACTGGCTAAATAAACAAGTGCTAGAAACAATAAAACACTGTAGCTATTTTCACCTTGTCAGGGCGAGCCATTCCAGACAATCAATAGCGGGTACAGGAAAAGTCACCAACTACCTGAATAAATCTCATCAAAAAACAACAGCTAAACAGCAGTAGCTCCCTCTCAGAAGAGAAAGGCATGGCCTTTAACAGAATAAACCCAAGATTACAAAGTGGTAGTGAACAAATATTAAAGCATAAACACTATAGACTAGGGAAATGCTGTAGAAAAGTAGGATATTCAAAACATTGATCTTTTTTTCTCGGTTTCTTACAGCTACAGAGGTCTCTATTCCCTTTTGACACATGGAAGGGAAGTTTTGGAAGAAAACACTTGCTGAGCTAACCTGACGGATGTACTTGTAAAGTAATAGCTTTACATATATTTTGATATTCTGGAGAGTTTTTTAGTTAAAAAGAAATCTGAATACATTTAGAGCCTAAAGATAGACAGACTAGCATATTTTTATGTAGGTCAAGTGCTGCCATTTCAGGACAGATTTTAAAGTCACCTTCACTGAAGCAAATCCCTCAGGAATCAAGTACTACCAAAATCTGTCTCCTTAAGAAAAGTGCTTAAGAAAAGTTTGGCTGAACACTTACACCCTGCCAGAGATGGTGACGCTGGCCACAGTCAAACACTTTGCTGGATGCACTCGGGAAGGCTAACATTAATAACAATGCTAAGGAAAGCGACTACTTTCCAGCCTGTGTTGGTTGAAAAAGTACAAGCTTCAGCTGTGAACCATTCATTGCTGACCTTAACCTACTGTCTGGCACAGTTATCATCTGCTGCTCCACTGAACACTTACTTCTCTGCTATGTGTTATGGTACAACCACAGCCCAGTAAATCTACAGGTTTATGGAAAGCTTTATGTCACTGTGGCTCTGCATGGGTCACCCAAGAGCCTTCAACATGACAGCAGATGCTGCTATATGATCATTTACATCTTTTAAGCATCCTACAGCAGAGTCCACAATTCTGCTTGGGTGTTTGACAATAGCTGCCATCTCTATGTTCGTCTCTGCTGCTAAAAGCTAAAGTGATTGCACATTAGACTCAAAGGTCTGTTGACAGTTATAGACAGGGATTCCAGTTTCTTTATGTCCATAATTCTGCAGGCAGAAGGTCAGCCATCACCTCTGCCCACTCAGTGTGTTGATCCAAGAGTAGATTAGTATCCCTTGAGCACTTGGAATAAAACAATTATCATGGCTGCTTTGTCTCTCTCTGTTGACATCAACAACAAATTACTCTCACAGGGCAAAAACTTTGATGAAAATCTAGAGGGGAAAGGGGAAACATACTATCTAAGCTAGGTGTCCAGGTGTCATGGTTTAATCCCAGCCAGCATCTAAGCCCCACACAGCCACTTGCTCACTCCCTTCCAGGCAGACCGCAGAGAGAATCAGGAGGGCTCATCACACATAATGCCTTAATTCCAAATGTTCTCCACTTTCTGTCTTCTTCTGCCAGCTTTTTATTGCTGACCATGACACCATAAGGTATGGAGTATTCCTTGGTTCAGTTAGGGTCAGCTGTCCCAGGTATGCCCCCTCCCAACTTCTTGTTGCCCCCAGCCTCATCGCTGGCAGGGAAGTGTGAGAAGCAGAAAAGGCCTCAACTGTGTAAGAACTGTTCAGAAAAAACTAAAACATCCCTGTGTTATCAACACTGTTTTCAGCACAAATCCAAAATATAGCCCAATACAATCTACTATGAAGAAATTGAACTCTATTCCAGCCAAAACCAGCATACCAGGAATGCTCAGTACTTATTTAGTTACCTTGTTAAGCATCTCAGTTTTAGTAAAAAGCTTATAGTAGCAACAGTCAAAGCCTCTATAGCTGTAAAAGTAGGAGTTAGTGAGGGTAAGTATGCCCAAACATCTGGCTTTTATTTAGGTACCTAAATGGGATTTCCCCCCCTTCCCTTTATTAGCAATATTATATAAGTAAACAAGTACTTAAGAGTAAATTACAGGAGTACACCTGCAATGCACCTGAAGATAACTTGCACTAAGTGAGAAATAACCCTCACAGAGACAAATGAAATTAATTGAGGTTATCAGATATCCCAGGCACAGAAGAGGGATGGGCTGGACTGTAGTGGTTGCTTTGACAAAGCAGTTTTTACCCTGCTTTCCTGTGACTGTACATTGGACTGAGGCATTGTATTGGGTTTGCATGGTACAGTTTGGGTAGCAGGGGTGCTACAGGGGTGGCTTCTGTGAGGAGCTACTAGAAGCTTCCCCTGTGTCTGATGGAGCCAAGGCCAGCTGGCTGTAAGGCCAACAGACCCACCACTGGCCAAGGCCGAGCCCATCAGCAATGGTGGTAGCGCCTCTGGGATAACAGATTTAAGAAGGGGGGGGAAAAAACCCTGTGCAGTTGCAGCCAGAGACAGGAGTGAGAATATGTGAGAGGAATAGCCCTGCAGACACCCAGGTCAGTGAAGAAGAAGGAGGGGAGGAGGTGCTCCAGGTGCCAGAGGAGAGATTTCCCCTGCAGCCCGTGGTGAAGACCATGGTGAGGCAGGCNTGGAGATGTTCATGGAGGACTGTCTCCCATGGGAGGGACCCCACGTTGGAGCAGAGGAAGAGTGTAAGGAGTCTTCCTCCTGAGGAGGAAGGAGCAAAGATGAAGTGTGATGAACTGACCACAACCCCCATTCCCTGTCCCCCTGTGCTGCTGGCGGAGGCAGGGGGGTAGTAAGAATGGAGAGGTGGGAGGAAGGTGTTTTAAGATATAATTTTTATTTTCTCAGTACCTTGCTCTGATTTGATTGTTAATTAATTAAACTAATTTCTCCAAGTCAGCTTGGTTTTGCCCATGACAGTAATTGTTGAGTGATATCCCTGTCCTTATCTCGACCCATGAGCCTTTCATTATATTTACTCTCCCCCTGCCCTCCTGAGAAGGGGAGTGATAGAGCGGCTTTGGTGGGCACCAGACATCCAACCAGGGTCGAACCACCACAGGCATAAACAGAAGAGGTATTTTCAGCAATGCTCACTGAAGTGCTGATCATATTTGGATAAGGTGCCTATATGAAACTTCTGATGTCTTCATATGATGAAAGCATTAGCTCTTATTGAGTAACTGATAAGCTACTTGCTGTCCTTTGTCAGCAAGCACTCAGTTGTCCTTGGCAACCTGCAGGAGAGAGACAGTGCTATCTATATTTGTACAGGCTAATACCTCCCTGCAGAAAAACTCACTGACTCTTTGGGCTAACAAAATGTTCCACTTGCCCAGTCTGAAACCGCTGGGTGAAAATCACTAAAGGGGATGCACCATTATCTACCCAGTGGCACTAGAGGCCTAGTGGACCCTGGATGGGTCAGGATCAGGAGCACCTTATGCCTCTTAGGAGAAGGGCACCATGGGCTGAGAGGTTGCCATAGCAGGGTAAGTCATGTCACCTGCCCAGTTGTGGTAGAAGTGATACTATCTTGTGAGTGAGCAATTTGCTGGATGGGGGAATCTCTGTTAACATATAGGAAGTGCAACATCAGGGCACAGTTGGATTTGTTATTTGCATGTGAACATGACTACACACAAGGTGAGCAGTTCCTGAGCTACTTGTGGACCAGCTGTGTAGCTCTGATTTACACCACCTGGAAGGACCTGAGCTGGGCAGCACCAGCAGTAACCATTTTCTCTCTTCCTCGGGGAAAAGTGGTGCCAGAAATGTAGATTTGTGTGTCATGCACTGTTCCCAGACTGTTATCTGCAGTGAGACAGATTCTGTCTGTTAACACACTTCACTGATGAGACACCAGGTGGTTAACATATACCACAGTTTTACTAAGTTTTCCACTGTCCTTAAGCAAGTTATTTTAACTTATATAGTAAGCCAAATATATAACGATACAGGAATTGGTAGAGCAAGATACATGAAATTGGGGGAAGGGGGATATGACCTATTTGGTGTTCCAGTAGTCCACAGCAAGGTCAAAGGTGATGGGGATCTCAGACCAGCTGAGAGGGAGTTCCACCGAGTTACTCCCATTCTCCAATTTTATAGCTAGTGTGAAGCCCTAGTCCCCACATATCTTTGTACCCAAAGTCTTAATCGCCACAGCACACCCTGCTACAATTCTTGGAGCTGAACAGGGGCTCTTTGGATAGATAAATGAGGGGAAAGAGGAGGGAGGAAGTCCTTATGGTTCAGCGAAAACATTCACGCTTCTATATTTTAAAGGAGCTACACAACTAAACCTTCAACCATGAGTTGTGCTTGTGATTAGTGTTTAGTTGTGAGTGGTGACAGCTTCTTGATTTGGTTTAAATACTTCCCCCAGGGTGTCCTGTTAGAAACTGTCTAGGCTCTTCACATAAGTTTAGGCCTAATTTTCTGGCAGCTGATAAGCAGCGTAGGGAGTGGCAGAGGCATATTATCAGAGTCTGCACAGTTGGGGCTGCGGTCTAAGCAAGGGGCAAACATCAAGTCGTCACCTAGTTCCGCCCCTTACCTTGGCCTCATCATTGTGTTCCCTTCTTCAGCAGACTCCTGACATTAGCCTGGTCCCAGGGTCAGGACCGCACATTGGGTAGTCACTTAAGATTAAACAGAAGTTTTAGAAGAAGAGAATACTTCTCTTTCTCAAAAGAGAAATATTAACTATTCTGTAAATGCCAATGACAAAAGGAAAATGTGCCCAAGTATAATATAAAAAAAGCCCGTATGCCCTCCAAGTGACCTGCTGTTTGAGGAGGTATTGCTTTTTGCTATCAGAAAAAGGTCATCACACAGAGACTACACTGAAAACACCCTCAGGGAATGAAAAGACAAACTGGTCAATGGTACATGCAGAGATAGAATAATTCATATCATAATAGAGGGAAAAAGAGTTTCACTGTTCTCGTGATCTATTCTTAATATGCCAAAATGATTTCACAGAGACTTTAGTTACATGAAGGAGTTAAAGCTTATTTCTCTTCCTTAAGAAAGAAAGATTACTGATAAGATGCAGGGGAACATGCCCCATTGGGAGAACAGAAATATGGTTTGAACCCTGCCCACTGAAAATAAGATTAAAGGTTATTACTCATTATAACTGCCTGGTAAGAAAACAGAAGAACTTGTGTTGATATTTACAGCGCTAAAAGTGGTTTGCAGAATTAGAACTTGAGACTTCTGTAAGTTTTATGGTAGTGAGGAAAAATATACATGGCTATAGACTAAGCATAGCTCTTGGTTATCTATATGTGCAAACAAATAATTTGCACCCACAATTTATCAGATTAATCCCTAAATTTGGCAAATGAATTTTGCTGATTTTATTCTGAATATTTTGCAAAACTTTAGGTAGTGTTGTAGAGCATGATGTCAGTGAAGAATTAGGAGAGAAAACACTGGCAATTAAATACGCTTCAGAACAAGCTATGAAAATTGCGTAGCATAGCCCACACAAGATCTTTCAGAAACAGGGCCTAAGTCTCTCTGTTTGAGCTCTTGTACTGCTTGAGAGGTGCCTTAGTGCACACAAATATATGCACTACTGCATTAATTGCAAGTGCTGTCATCCTCTCAAAAGTGAGGGGCCACAAACCAGATACAGGGATGTTTAGCTCCATCCTCTAACTATACCCAAAAGAGGCAAGAAGCTCTAGAATTAACATGTGTCCACATTACTTTCACACAACCTTCTGGTACAGCTGTGCAGTGGGGCAACTGCAAACCTGTAATTTTCTCCTGTAGATGAAGCCCCTGGGACGATTTACAGAACAAGCAACTGTGGTTGCTTTGGCTTGCTTTCAGCATTTTGAATGAGATCCTCTCATTGTTTAGCACACATCCATTTTGTGCAGCACCAGGAGTACAGCATCTGATGGCCTGAGGCAGAATTTGTCCAAATAAGATTCAGCATAAGCTTCATATGATAATTAATCAGCAGTCATTAAAGCAAGAGATACCTATGATGTCTCTGATGTTCATTAAAGCCTTTTCATGGCATCTTAATCACAGCATTGCCGTGGTATGATTTTCTTTTATTTAAAACAAATGTTGTACCTTGCAAAGTGTTTTAGGGTGGGTTTTTTTCCGGATTCCTGAGAGTTGTTCCTAAAGATTCTTCCTCTCGCTTAATGATTTAGTAAAATGATTGTGAAAGCAGCACTGTGATTAAAATATTCCCTAGATAAAGGAGCTTCATACATCTCAGATGCAAATGTTTGGGTTTGCTTAAGCTTTGGTAGAGATATTAGGCAGCATTACTACACTAGAACATTCACTCTCCAGAAAATGCAACAGGACTAAGGCTCGCTGAAATAAGAAGAGATAAAGTAAAATAAGAAAAGTAAAGNGGGAGGGGAAGGAACAAAATCAACCACCTCAGGGAGGAAAAGAAGGAACATCAGATTTTTCATAAGTGTAAACTCATTATGTAAATTACAACAATTCTGAGGTCTGCACCTATATCAAATCAAGAAGCATTTGGGTTTTTTTATGAGGAAAATGAAGGGTTATCCTGCTGCATGTTTCAGTGTCTTGAACACCAGTTTCAAAAGCTCATTTTCAAGGGGTGTCTGGGGATTTGGGGCCAGATCCTCAATGATATTTAGGTATGATACTTTGACTGAAATCACCAACAGTGAAGGGAAAGGGAAGGAAGCTGAGCAGATGGCTGTAGTGACTCCTCAACCCTCTCAAAGACTGGTGGAAGTAAGAGAGGCCTGAGAATTGTGTTTTCTAGACCCAACTCCTAACTGGTGAGGACAGGGGATATTTAAGACATCTGTGGTGTGTGGGGAAGAGATGGGCTATTCAAGACAGCAGTGGTTAAACTTTATAGGGAGTTTAAAGGAGTTTAAAAGAGGTATTTTGTGTAATTTCTGTCCTGTCAAACTCTCTCAAATTTGCCTTCAGGAGGCCCTATGTTCACACAATAGAAAATGAACACAGACATGAGTTAATACCTCTTCATTACTAAGTTAAAGCAGTTGCTCTCCATGAAGGGATAAAACATAGTCACAAGACCAACCTTAGCTCATGACCTGTCATGGCATACTAGTACTCTTTAGCTTTCTAACATGGCATGGCAAAGTAGGATGCTAATTGCAGTGGCAAGCTAAGGGGAAGATTTAGAAACATATCAAAACATATATATATATAATTTCTACACACACATTTTCAACTTTTCACATTCTTTTTTTCAAGGCTTTCCTGATCTAGTTTTTCTTTCTGCACCACAGCATCTGAATTTTACAGGTTAACCATGTCTCTCACATACATCATACCAGCTTCAGCACTTTTGACATTATAGTAGTATTACTTTGCAGCTTAAAGCTTGCACTTGGTTGCTACTGAAAAGCAACCCTCCTAAGTAAGCCCAAGCATTGTAACTTTACAGAAATGCCATGACTTCACAAGGGATATTTTTCTAACAAGCAAAATCACTTTAACCTTTTCTTGGTAAAGAACTAGCTGCTGCATATATCATCCTATCTGCAATTCATTCACTTACATCAAACGATATGGGCCTCAAGCACCTAGCTGCTTCTACTTGTACTTCTGCAGACCTCAAAACCTTTTAGGGGCTGACACCTACCAAGACGCCATTTCAAGAAACTGTTCCATTTCAGTCAGGTAATCTGTATCCGTTGCCACACAAATAATTTCCTACAGTATTGCTTTTGGTGGTAAGATAAAGTGGCAGCTCCTAACAAGATCAGGAGATGAGATAAGATATCAAACTACATAATCTTTTAGCTCAAGGGGCTCAGACTTTTTGTAAGTACTTACTTTAGCCCATCACCAGGCCTAAATAACTTTTCTACTTGAAAACCCCAGCACAACTCTTAATACCTGACCCTTGCCGCATGCAAACATACACAAAAGGATTACTCAGTCAAGAATGATTTGGTAAATAAAAATGACATAAAAATGGCAGGTCATCCAGCTGATGGAATAGTGATATGAATTTTAACATGATAACTTGGAATATTTTCCTATTCTTAAGCTTTGAAACCGTGATGAAATAACATTAATAACGTAACAGTAATAACATGAATGTGATAAGGCAAATGGCAATTTAAAGTTAATGGAGACAATACTCTCCTAGACAGTGTAGCTTATGTTACAGAACCAGGCTTTATCTTTGCTTTTTGATAAGGAAATAGGCAAAATATATCCTAAAATATCTGCTGCTCTGTTTGCAGAATCTCTTGATGCAAAGAGCTTGTTTAAGATGGTGTATTGTAATGGTGATTTTTGTGATTCTCAGCAGGATTTAGGGCTTTGAACACTGAAAACTCTACAGAGGAATTTTACTTTTCCAGTGTCTTCTTTTGATGAGCTGGTTCATTGGCTTCTTTAAAAGAAAAATAAAAGGGGGGGGAAAGAAAAGAATGAAACTTTAAATACAAGGTTTAGAAAACTGTAAACCCTAAAACATAAACCAAGCAAGAGCTTCAATAGAGTAACACAGACATGTTCAAAGAGAACATTATAATGCTCTGTTTTTTCTTCAAGCTCAGTGTTCTTCCTTCCTTATCCTTGCAGATGTATAAAGTAGCAAATATGAAAAAAAAAAAGTCAATACTGGCAGTTTTTCAACTCCGTTTCTTATAAGCTGTTTTCAGTGGCAGACTAGCAGCTCCTATGTGCTTTTCCTAAAGAGCCTAAAAATGCTTTTCTCTGAGTTTGGCTGGCAGTTGCAGCAGATCCCATTCTGGCAGAAAGTATCAGAAGCAGTGATTGTTCTGCCAGAGGGCACCTGTGAATCCTGGGACCAGGAGCGGGTCTCAGCAGCCAGCTCTGCACGTGCCTTTCACCACCTGTGGGCCCGGGGCACCAGCCACCCCACTGTGGGTACAAAACTCAGAAGTTTTGTCCCCAGGATATCTGGGGACTTGTGTAGAAGGACCACACGGGACATGTGGCAGGGACCTCATGATCCTGGGGACAGCCAGAGCTGGAGCAGGGTGAGGGGGAGAAAGCCCCCAGGTCCCTGGAGGCACAAGGATATTTGTAGGACTGAGACACCCAGAGGATCCCTGGGACACAGAGGGATATGCATGTGGGGTGGGGGAATATCTGTGGAGTAAGGTTCCCTGGGGCCATGAGAGGATCTGTGCGGCAACCTGGGGAACCCAAGGGACTGTGGAAGGGGGGTGGGATCCATGGGGCCAATGCACCCCAGCATCCTGGTGTCAGGGGGAAACCTGTGGGGCTGAGGCACCCCCACACAACTCTTGTGCCAGGGAAGCCCAAGGCTGCCCCACAGCATGGCAGGGCAGCCACATATCCCTGCTGGCCTTGGCTTTTGTTCTTGCTGAAGAATTTCCTGTTCTACCCTGTGAAAATAGCAGTGCTCCACCACCGGTTGACCATTTCTTTCACTTTCTACTGATTTCTGAGAAACAGCAGCTGGGAGATTAGGGCACGTATAAGAGTCAGTGACAGCACAGCCCAGTGTGGGGATATACTTGAGGCATCCACAGCACAAGGTAGGGACTGGGGCTGGGGCTGGGGCTGGGGCTTTGCAGACTTTAAACCCAAGGGAAGCCGGAGGCTTTGGAGTAATGCTTCTCTGTGTGTTTCCCCCTGCAGGGGCTCCAGTGAGCCCTGTGTCTCTCCAGTGGCTTCACCTCCTCTCTCCCTGCCAGCTTGGCCCCGGGGCTTGCCATACAGAGCCTCCGCCACTGCTGAGCTGCCACCTCCAGCCAGCCAAGGGTCTCCCTGTCTGAGTGAGGGCAAGGGGAGACTGTCCCTGCCTCTGTTCCCCCCATCCCAATTCATAGCCAGGCCAGAACAGGGCACCCGGTCTCCCCATGCACCTGAAGCAGGGGCAGGAGGGTTTACAGGGCTGTTCAAAATGTGTTGCTCTCACCCTTCCCTGCATAGCAGGAAAATACTTGGTGGGAAAGGGGAAAAATTAATTGTCTTTTGAACAGTCTTCTAGTTTTGCAGTTTTGGAGGAAAAACATAAGTGCAAGCATGGGAAATGGATTGAGCAGGGTTTAAGCTTTTACAGACCAAGCTGCAAAGGGAGATACAAGAGCAATGCACAAAATGGGTGAGGGCAGTATCAGAGAGGAGGAAGGGGAGAACACCAGAAAAATGGTCAAGCAATGCACAGAGACAGATTCCAGGATGGAAACTTCAGCTCTTTTTCCTTCGCTTTCACGAAGCAGAGATGGACTGAGCTGAACTGCATTCATCTGGAAAGTCCCAGTACGTAGAAGTTCCTCAAAGTATGCCCATGAAGTCATATTTCCAAGAGAGGGCATAAAAAATGCCTGATTTTTTCCATGGTGCATGATTTTTTCCAGAGGTGTTGGCAAACCTCTACATGGCTTGAAGAGGAGTTTGAAACCAGTTGGGTTGTAACCACTAAATGAGGTTCTCCTCCTCATTGCATGGGGAAGTGGGGTAGGTAAAATGACCAGACCTGGGCTTCTCGGACTGATCTTTGTGATCTTTTAACCTTTCCTTTAGATCTTTAGCTTTGAAGCTGCAAGTCTCGTTGCTTATGTTTTCTCCCAGGCTGCATAGGTTTAAGCTGCTGCAATGGAGAGTGCAGAGAGCGACAAAGAGGGTGAAAGCAGAGAGAAACCTCATCCTGTGCCTCCATCTGTCCAGGAAGGCAGCAGCAACCTGCTATGTGAGAAAAGAGGTAACTGGAACTGTGGGTGGAGGCAATGTAAACAGCCACCAACCCATCCCCAATGTCTCTAACTTAGCAACTTCCTCCTTTATACAGTAAGTGAAAGCCCAGTAAAACTAACTGCAAAAGGGAATCTGCCTATTGAAGACTTCCAGCTCCTGTAATGGAGGGTGGCCTTTATCCTGTGTTTAAAATACCTGAACATTATTTATCAGGAAATGCATATAAATGTATGTAAAGCTGATCTCCCATCAGTCGTACCAGAAAAAAAAGGCCGATTCACTTGGTAAAATGTCATGGTTTTAGTTGGGATAGATAGCTTTCTTCACTGTAGCTGGTATAGTGCTGTGCTTTGCATTTAGTATGAAAATAATGTTGATAACACACTGATGTTTTAGTTGTTGCTAGGTAGTGCTGTACTAGTCAAGGACTTTTCCAGCCTCCCATGCTCTGCCGGGTGCACAAGAAGCCAGGAGGGGAGGGGGCACAGCCAAGAGAGCTGATCCAAACTGGCCAAAGGGATATTCCCTATCATGTGATGTCATGCACAGTATGTTAACTGGGGGGAGTTGGGCAGGGGGAAGCAGCTATCGCGGCTTGGGGACTGGTGGCATTGGTCGGCGAGTGGTGAGTGGTTGCAGCACTTGTTTGGTTCCCCCCACCCCACCAGTTTCATCTCTCTCTCTCTCTGTCATACATTTTCATTATATTGTTATTGTTATTATTACAATTACTGGTTTATTTTAATTATTAGATTGTTCTTATCTCAACCCACAAGCTTTCTCACTTTTACCCATCTGATTCTCTTCCCCATCCCACAGGGGTGGGGGGAGTGAGCGAGCGGCTGCATGGTGCTCAGTTTCTAACTGGGGTTAAACCATGACAGTCGTTTTTGGTGCCCAACGTGCAGCTCAAAGGGTTTGAGATAATAAATGTTGCTGGTCACAGCACTGATTCATCTGTTCTCAATATTAGTTTATCAGATCTACACCATGCCTTTTTATGGTACATGTTAAAAACTGATGTTGGTTTTTGTAGTTTGC
>VZTV01064822.1:0-26090 GCA_013400875.1 Anhinga rufa
TCGGGGCTGACCAAAAGTTAAAATATATTAGTAAGGGCATCGTCCAAATGCCTCTTAAACACTGCCAAGCTTGGGGCATCCACCACCTCTCTAAGGAGCCTGTTCCAGTGTTTAACCACCCTCTTGGTTAAAGAAATGCTTCCTAATGTCCAGTCTAAACCTCCCCTGGTGCAGCTTTGAGCCATTCCCACATGTACATTTGTGCATGTGTGCATGTAAAAGGAGAGGCACAGATTCCTCTTTATAATTGGTATATACGAAACTATCCCTCCAGTAGTTCTGACTGAGCTGAAAAATATACATCTTTTCAGATTATTTACCTGAAAATAAGTTATTATGTAAAATGTCTTCCTAAAACAGAGGTACAGATTTCCTCTATACTTCACTTTGAAAGATATTCACATCCCCTGATATTTATTTAAATTCCATCATATATTGAAAATATGACTTAGAAAAATATTGATAGTTGCATCACTCTAATAGTTATTTTTCGGTTGTTTTTTTTTTTAAAATCTGTAACCTGATCAGCTGTATAATATGTGAACATCATGTATCAGCCACTTCTGGTGGAAGGGGAATAAGTCCCATGTTCTGCATGTATAACAACATCCTGCCCTATCCTATATTACGTCATACTCTTCTTTCTATGCTGCTTATAATTTACTGCTTATTCTTTCCCTCAGGGCAAAGCTGACATTAAAGTTCTCTATGATTTAAGCTCCCAAATTCTACTGTGTTTGAGCAGAATAAAAGCACTAAGTGGGTAAAGCCTCTCTGAAAATTTTACCATAGATTTACCAAACTTGAAGTGGGAAGTGGGAGTGGGAACTGATCAGAGCCAAAGCACAACACAGCAAAGTGAGAGCTTACCCCATGCAGCCAAAATGTATTCCTCAGCCAGCATTTTGCATGGACTCCCAATTCGGCATTCCTATTGTCTACAGGGGCATTTACAACCAGGTGTTAATTTTACTTAATCACCTAGGGGACAGTAAAAGCGCATTTCCAATCCAATTAAAATAACCCAAATCCATGTTTTGATAAGGTTGTAATTAAGGTTTGTATAATGAGGCTATATTCTGAGTTTCAAACCAGAATGTTAATGCTCCTTTTGCACTGTTTTGAAGTAGCCAACAGATGGTATCGCCAAGCAAAGTCTGTACACAAATAAGCAGCATAGCTTAGAGTGTGATGGCTGGGTCCTTGTGTGACCACAGGTTAATTCTTTATGCAGACATCTGTGGTTTTATTGATATTTGTGTGCAATGGAGTGACCACAATACTATCCTGCACAGCTCTAGGTCCCAAACACCACTTCTTTAAGATGTAGTAACATGTACAACACATAGCAACAAGGTTGTGATTTAGAGGTTAAGAAAGCAGAGTTGTTGTTGTGCAAAGCTGTTCAAAATGAAGGCATAACAGAGGAAAAAAATGCAGGTAAACAGACATGGTGAGAAAGTGATTGCCTATGTCACATCATAGCACCGCACAAAAATGTCACACATGCAACAATCTAGGAAAAAAAAGCGGTTAAAAATTTTCATCAAAAAGATGTGGGAGACTTGTGCTCACCAGAGATGATGATCACCACCTAATCAGAGTATTCTTCCCTTCTCTAGCCCAGATAGCTCCTTCCCAAATGTGAAAACCAGTCTTTGCTACGCACTAAAACAATAATGGAAAAAAATAAAGTAAACACAGTATCTTAAAATGTGAGGATACCCATGGGCACCATTTGAGGTGGTAAGGGATAACATAACACTCACCACTTTGAATGATCTCCCTGTCTGCTGTGTCCCTCCCTGGTTCCTCTGCTCAGCCAGGGCAGGTCAGCTCTCAGCATTCAGCTTGGCTGGGAACTGAACAAACACATTGCTTAAAGGACAGTCCTTACCCACCAACCCACACCTACCCTGACTGTGTCCACACCACCCTCTTCCTTCTTTTTTTCCATTTTTTTCTTTAGTTGGCTATGTTATCTCCTGCTCCCTTTGACTAAGTATTCTCTTTCTGTCCTAGAAATTTGCTTTCTCATTCCTTTATGTCTTTTTACTGAGTGGATGTTTCATTTGCTGTTTAATTTTTCTAAATAATGAAGTAAGTTCCCCCCAAACACTTCTTTTAAAAGAGTTTTTAAAGTTTCTACTTTAAAGTAGAAGACTTAAAATGCAAGAATGTAATCTACACAAGCTAAATATTATGGAGAACACTGTAAGTTTCAAACTAGATGAAGGTAAAGGGACTGTAATTTTGCACGTGTCATAGCTGTAGCTTGACAAGAAACTGTTCAATAGGAACTGTCCTACAGAATACACTTCTGCACTGGTTTACTGTATCCTTTTTTCAGATGAGGCGACAAGAACATGCACTACTCCAAGTATGAACACATGGCAGACTTATTCATCGCCATCATTAATTTTTTGCTGGTTTTCAATTACTTTTCAAATAATTCCTTATGCTTTATATAATTTTTTGACTGCTAGTGACCAGTCACAACACTTTCATAGAAAAGTCTTTCCGGTTGCATTCTCGGTGATGACAGTCAGCTCAGAACATATCACTATATTAGTGAAGTTGAGATTTTGTTTGCCATGTTTGTCACCTTATTTTTTAGCCACAATGAATTTCATTTTACCTGCCCAGTTGTTCATTGTTATAAAATACATCTGTAATTCTGCAGTCTGCCCCAGTCTGTCCTGAATGACTTATCATCACAAACTTTGCCACCTCATTATTCATCCCTTTTCCGGATCATTAAAGAATATAGTGATAAGTAAATAGAAGTACTGGCAGTGTAAAGAATAGTGGAGGCCAATTTGCAGGTATGCCTGTCTCTACATCGCTGCACTAGAGGAGTTATTCAAATTATAGGTTGTGTGCTTCAGGGAGAAACAGGGAAAAGCTGTCATGCAGAGACAGGTGACAAGAACTAGAATAAAGAAAAAATACTTCCATTTGTTTTATGATAAACCAAAGGCCTTCAGTAATCCTCAGGTGGACACACAGCCATTTTAAAAGAGTTCAGGAACTTAGAGTGAGTAATAACTTTTTTGTCCATGAATTGTTTGAAGCCAAAATCCCTGAAAGCAAATCAATTTCTTATACCTAAGACAAAGATGGAGGGGGTGGAAAAGAGGCTATCACTATCAATAGTATAGTTTTCTGACTGGGTCTTACAGTAGTCTGCATGGTTAAGTACAACAGTAAGTAGCATGTGGGGAATCAGGATGCCACTGTGAATCGGATCCCCAAGTACAACCCATATCCACGGAGGTCAAAAGAAGAAGGATCAAAAATTAGGAAAAACTATTAATCTAGGTTGTATATTGGGGCAGAACAGTGTAAAACTGACCTCAAGAGCTTATCCTAGAGCAGCAGGCAGCCAAATCCAATACTGTAAGGCTGTCAGCACTGGTCTAGGATGGATTCACATCCCATTCCCTTCCTACCATTGTATTCCACAAGGATCTTTTTTGTCATAAGTTTCCACTAAAATCATCCAGCAAAGCCTGGCCTCCACCCATAACCAAACCTCCTGCACAAGCCTGGGAAGTTCAGCAATTCCCAGAAGCTCCAGATTCCCTGAAACCATGCCATGGGACTGGTCCAGGGAAGCACCACTGAACATCATGTGGAAAAGCCAGCCTGTGCATTCCCAGGAAACAAGATCCCATAGTGCATGTGCAAAGGCAACACAGGGCTGCTCCTCTGGGGCAGTGGTGGGCACGCCTGGGGATGTGTGTTTCAGTGAAGACTGTCTTAGAGAAAACAGCTATTATAAATTCGCCATTTTAATGCTAACACTGTGGAACTGAATACGCATATAATCATGTATGCAAGACACAAAAAACCTTACAGCAAAAAATCGCACTGAAACAGCAGCCAGATTCCTTATACGAGGAACAACTTCATGACTTTAAGACTCTCACACGAACAACAGTTCCTTTGTTTCCTTTTGTTTTACTGGAACTTTGTGCTGGAATGTACCAGAGTGTTTTAAAATAATTTTCTTTTGTCAATACATTATAATCTCAGGCCATCAAACACAGCTACCTTCCATTATTTACCTGTGGTGGTGAATTTAAAATTTTGACCTTCCAAGAGAAAACAGATCAGATTTCAAGGACAGTGATAAAATTGACAATAATCAATATGAGATTTAAAAGCAAATTCATTGGAGAAATAGATGTAATTACTGACAAATGCATAGATCATTTAAATTGTCTCAGTCATTTTATTGGCTTTTAAACGACAGAGGAAGAGAAGTCGGGGGCAAAAGGAGGTTGCAACATTAATAGTAAGCCAAATGCAGCTGGACTTACAAACAGAGATGTCAGGAGCACTGGAAGCCCCCATTTTAATTGCATGAATATCCAAACAGTCATGTTTGGCATAAAGTATTCGAGGAGTATCCTCAAAAGTCCACTTTTAGAGAACAGGCACAGATTATAACTCTGGGCTTTATTCACAACAAATTAGTCATACGGGTGTTGCATAATTTTGCTTCAGACAAAGAATGAGCAAGTGGGGAGAGAAGCTCATGCATTGGCATTTGGATGAAGTTTGCATGCATGAAGGGGTAATTTTCTAAGTTATAGAGGAGTCAAGAATGCAAAACCCTAAATAAAGGGATTGGAATAGCTTCTGCAATTCCCTTTTCTGGTCTGGGAGGCTACTGAGCACACATTTGACATGTAAATAACACCTTTGATAGGGTCAAGCAAAACTCACCCATGCAAACTCAAATCAGAATGTGAAAGGGTAAATTTTAGCCACTGAAAATTGTAGTAAAGTGGTCAGTTTGGCCCAGTTAAAGAAGCAAAAATGCAGTGAAAGTGTTCATTTGGAGAATATAAGGATACAGCAACTTTCAAAGATATACAGTGCTAGCTGTTTGCATTTTGAGCTTTCACAATAAACATGTTCATGATGAACAAATTCTGTTCAGTGAAACTGACTTTTTGACATAAAATTAAAAGCTGGTTCTTTTGCTGGAAGATATATGTGAAACTGAGGAAGAAGCCACAGTGGAATAAAGGGGGAAATAGCGAAGGCAATTTCATTTGTGGAGCACTGGAAGGAAACTTGGAAAAAAATGTCATGAAGAGTCAGTCAGGCCCAAATTCTCCTGTCCATACTCACATCTAGCACAGAAAGGGGCTGTGGGAGTTATAAAATCATAGCAGTCGGGAAGAGCCAACAGTTGGTAAAATCTACCTAATGTAGGCTAAAGCCAACAGTAGCTGGGGTAGCAGATATTGTTTATTTGCAACAAAACAACATATTTCCATATGATTCAGGGCTCTCAAGATGCATTGGAATCTAAACCATGGCTGTAATACTTTCAGGCATCATCTCCATTTTGTGGAATTCACTCGATTGAAGCTGTAGGCTTGAAGTTCTTCAGGCCAGGGACAGCATTTGCCAATGAACATGTTTAGCAAGATACAATTCAGACTGCAGCTTTTGAAGGACTACTCATAGTAAAAAGCAAGAAGAATAAACAGATCTATTATTAGTCCTGTCTTCCTTCTACATGTTTTTTAAAATCTTTTAAAATCTATTCTTGTCATGGTTTAACCCCAGCTGGCAACTAAGCACCACGCAGCCGCTCGCTCACTCCCCTCTGCAGTGGGATGGAGGAGAGAATCAGAAGGGTAAAATTAGAAAAGAAAGAAAACTCATGGGTTGAGATAAAGACAGCATAATAGGCAAAGCAAAAGCCGCACACACAAGCAAAGGAAAACAAGGAATTCATTCACCACTTCCCATAGGCAGGGAGATGTTCAGCCATCTCCAGGAAAGCAGGGCTCCAACACACATAACAGTTACTTGGGAAGACAAATGCCATCATTCCAAACGTCCCCCCCTTCCTTCTTCCTCCAGCTTTATATGCTGAGCATGACACCATATGGTATGGAATATCCCTTTGGTCAGCTGGGGTCAGCTGTCCCGGCTGTGTCCCCTCCCAGCTTCTTGGGCACCCCCAGCCTGCTCGCTGGTGCGGGGGGTGAGAAGCAGAAAAGGCCTTGGCTCTGTGTGAGCCCTGCTCAGCAGTAATGAAAACATCCCTGTGTTATCAGCACTGTTTTCATCACAAATCCAAAACACAGCCCCATACTAGCTACTGTGAAGAAAATTAACTCTATCCCAACCAAACCCAGTACAAGTCTTTTGGACACTTTTAATGAAAATTCTGAATCCATTGATGGCCTGTGTGTCGTGGTTTAGCCCCAGCCGGCAACTAAGCACCGGCACTAAGCTGGCAACCACGCAGCCGCTTGCTCACTCCCCCCACCCCTGTGGGATGGGGGAGAGAATCGGGAGAGCAAAAGCAAGAAAACTTGTGGGTCAAGATAAGAACAGTTTACTAATTAGAATAAAAAAAAAGCAATAATAGTAATGATAATAACAATGATTAGGATAATATAATATAATAAAAAGGAAAACAACGAGGGACAGAAACAAAACCCAAAAGGAAGGAGAAAAAAAAAACAAACCACAAACCAAAACCCCACAAGTGATACAACCGCTCACCACCCGCTAACTGACGCTGCCAGTTCCCGAGCCGCGATTGCACCCCAAACCGTCCGTGCCAACTCCCCCAGCTTTATATACCGAGCATGACACCTTATGGTGTGGGATATCCCTTTGGTCAGTTGGGGTCAGCTGTCCCGGCTGTGTCCCCTCCCAGGTTCCCGTGCACCCGGCTCAGCATGGGGAGCTGAAAAAGTCCTTGACTAGTGTAAGCACTACTGAGCAACAACTAAAACATCTCCACATTATCACCACTGTTTCAGCACAAATCCAAAACACAGCCCCATACTAGCTACTACGAAGAAAATTAACTCTATCCCAGCTGAAACCAGGACACTGTGAAAAAGTGAATTATGACTTCTCGCTTCATGCAAGCTTTGGTGATTTTTCTCTTGTATTACCACTTCCAATTTGTTTCATAATTTCATCCATCTCAGACTGCAAAAGAGGAGTTCAGGTTAGTTTATTTGACTCTATTTTTTACAAATATGCTAATATTTGGAAATGAAATTGCAAAAGTAATTGTCCAGTTCTGAATTCCTGGAAAGTGCTTCCCTTCACCCTTCAAACATATTACTGCCTTACTGCCATCTTCAGCTTGCCAGGATATGATAGCACTTAATGTTGGCTAGCATGTTGAGATCTCTTGGTGTAATCATAACAAGACTTTCTGTTAGCTGGTGTAGTGAGTACTTAGATGCAATCTTTCTCTGAGACAAGAATATATACCAGCCAAATGTGGTTGTACCAGCCAAAAAGCTTATGAATGCTTAATGCAGTACATGTTCTTCGGTAGGATGATAAGGAAGGAGAAAGTTTGATCTCTGATGAAAATTAAACATTGCTGGTTTTTTTGAAATTCCCTTTTCTTTTTCTGAGTGTTGTAAGAGAATGAAGCAAGTTTAGTGAAAAATGTCCGAAATGTGCCCTAGGTCATAGGTCTTAAAGGTGATTAACATTTCCTTATAACATTCATATATACACTATTCCAAAAAGATAATATTAACAGCATTTGTAAGGAAAGAAGATGCCGGATGTAGTGCAGTGTTCAGGATTTTTCGTAACTGTAAATCTAACTAATAGTTCATTCTCTACCTCTGGAAATCTGAATAACAACTAGGAAAAATAACCTTTTCTGCCTCTTCTTGGTGAACCTGGAAAGCTGTCATATTAGTTGTAGAATTACAACGCTCATGTTACAGAGGAGCCCTCAAGTAAAACTAATTCTAGGTTCTCCTCAGTGCACATTTAGTGATGATCAATAGTCTCTCATTTTACACTTTGAATGTTAAGATAGCTGAAACCACCCCTTTTGGAAACTGTAATGACAAGCAAGGGAAACAACTGCACTTGAAACACTCGGACTGCATTTCTAAGCATCCACATTCCAATAAGCAGTACTTACCTTTTGTCTGTAATTCCTGCTATAAACCCCAGTCTCAGGTGTGTGACTAAGCAATATTATCATGTGGACAAATAGATTTTTTTTTTAGAAGAGTCCTTTTAAGACACATAAACACAAACTAAACAGAGGGTTTGCAGAAGTGTAAATCATTTTTGTTTTTCATTAAATCCATGCTGTAAATCTTTAGAGACTTTTCTCTTGCACAGGATTTAGTATTTGTATGTCAGAAGCAATGCATTTTAAAAGACATCAAACTAAACCCTGGCTGGTGCTAATCTGAATTGTATAAAAAATATTATATTACTTTCTCAGGCCTTAATATGAGGTAAATTGCTTTCTGTTTTTATTCCTGTACATTTTGTCTATAAAATATCTTCCCGTATGATGTGAAAGTTTCTAGAGGTAGTGAATGGAAAGACAAAGGGGTTTTACACTGAGAAATGCATTGCTCTAGCAGAGAAAAGGTACTACTAAATCACCTACTGCACTTAGGTCTCACATTTCCTTCTGTAAAATAACAAAATGTTTTGAAATAGGCTATGGCTGTGTATTAAACAATTAGTATACTTATACTGTTAAATAACTTAGTCCCATGATGATGTGATGATGTGATAATTAATTCTAAGATCCCACTCTCTGATTATCTACACCTCATATTGGCCAAACTAGCTGCCTTTGAGATGAAGCCCAAGCAGCTACATGGATAATTCACCCCAGGACTGCTCCATATCAAAAACTTGTTCTGCACTGGGAGGGGGTGAGTGAGAGAGAGAGAGAGAGAGAGACAGTGCCTGCATCTTTCTGTATCTCGGTAAGAAAGGCCCAACAGCAAACAGCTTAATAACTGTTTTAATGAGACAGGATAAGAAGAGGAATATAGACAGCGAGTAAATCTTACATGCCTTCAGACACTGGGCACCCTGAATTCATGTAGCACTGCATGGAGCCCAGATGGATTTTCCCACAGCATGCTGCACAGAGCAGATCCTGTCCATGGAGAGAAGCTCTCCCTTTTGCTCATTCCAGCTAATGAGCAAAGATAAGTTGCAGACTGCATTAATAACATATGGGCTCCTCAGTCCCTAGGTACAAGGCCCAGTGGAGCAGACATAGTCTGCTCAAGATCACTAATTCCTTCAATATAGTGTCTTCCACAAGGCTCCCAATACACAAGTCCAGTCCAGGCTGGGTTCTTCCTAGCCCCCACAGCAGCTGTTGCTCTCTTCTACCTTGACATAATGCCATAAAAGCACCCACTACTCCAGCATGCTGTGATAAGATAGTCACATGCCTTCAGGTTGTGCCTTGTTCACCAAAACACACACACTCAAAATAATTATTAGGTCCTGAGCCACAGGGGCAGCTCTCAGGCCCATCGTGGATCTATACCCAGTGCTATGGCAGGAGGAATGGCTAGTACTCTCGAGGCAAAGGCACACCTGACTTGTCTGGGTTTGAAAGACTTGTTAGCACTTGTGTTGTCACTAGGCAATGTTTACTGGGGCAGCATCTCTTGATGGGTCAAGCAGAGATAAGGACAGCATGGACTCTTTTTTCATTTTTATTTTATTTGAGCTGATAAAATATATTCAGTAATAGCTGTATAATTAGCTAGGTGCCTTTAGACATTCATGCCTATTGTAAAACTCTAACCGAGAAAACAGAAGTAGCTTCTGCTTACAAGGAGTGAGCAAACTTGTTAAAAAATGCCTGAAATAGCCAGAGCTTTCCAGAAACAAGAAATCCCTAAATTCACATGTTGACTTTGTTGTATATCCTAGAACAAAAACCTTGTGGTTCTTTATCCTGCAGCATAGTTTATTCAAATTAATCATAGAAGACATGGTTCAATTCTTTCTGGTTTATATTGCATAAACTACTAACTGGTACAAAATTAACAGTTAACAATGTCAAAAACAGACAGATAGAGTCCTGGTCTATGGTCAGCTAAAACGTATGCCTTAAGCCTAGAAAAAAGTGGGATTTCAGACATGTTGCTCTTTTCAGTGTCTTTCCCTTGAGTACCTTCTAAACTTTTTTTTTTCTAATCATTGTCCTCAGACACCTAGCTCTTCTCATTTAGCAGATAGACTGCCAAACTGGGTTTTGAATTCATTATCAGTGGTCGTAAATATGATTTGCAGCACCTAACCTACAGACCCACAAGTCCTGCTGCAGCTCATTTGAAAACAGCCCAAAGTCAGTTACATCTCTGACTTCTAACTCCAGTCCATTGACTCATCTCTCCTCCTTCTCCAAAGTGCATTGTGGATACCTACATGGCATTTTATTTTCAAGTCCTCCCTCAAATTAGAAAACCATTTTCAATGTTTGTCAAAAGACCAAGCTGCCAAAAATTCTTTCCTGACCCTAAAAGAAATGTATATGACTTTAATCCTAAGTGATCTCTGGTTTTGGTAAGAAATGTCTCCTACAAGGTAATGCATTGTCATGTTTTCCTTTCTTAATTTAATCCTTCAAGGGATTTGAGAGTTGGAGGACTCTTTTGCATTGTAAACACTAAATAATAAAGTTTGGTTTTTTCCTCAAAATTTCTTTTATGCCTATCAAGCCTAGTAAAATATCTGACTCATATATGCTTTTCTGTTGCAGATGTACCTATTAGATGAAATACCTCTAAAAGCTCTCCCTTATTTAAAGATCTCAGACCACATGAAGAATGTGGCAGAGTAATTAAAATGACACCAACTTGTGAGAAGAGCATTTAAAACTGGATATGCTTAAAGGAAGTACAAAAGGGAACACTCTTTATAAAGTACCTTTCACAAAAAGAACAAAATAGTTCAGTGCCCTCAATTAGACCAGCCAAAAGGCTAAAGAGAAGAGAGAAATATCCTTCCAACTTTCTGTAGACACAGGAAGGGCTGGTTAAATTAGCAGGAGGGCTTGTCTGGTGAGGGGCCAGGAGGCATCATGGTGCTTCGAGAGCTCTTTGTTCAAATTCTGCCTCAAATTAGAGGAAGAAATGAGATAATTTCTCTGCTAAATCGTCCTTGCCAGACATAGCTTCTTCTTTCTGAACTGCTTTTTTTTTTCCTTTAAAAATGGATAAGATTGCACCTAATGGCAGGTATTTTCAAAAGTACTGGGAAGAAAACCTCAGGAGAGCTTTTTCACCTTTTAGCCTCTATTATTAAGCCATGCCCTGTCTGTACTATTGCCCACCTTATTGCTGAGGAAAAGAACAAAATATAAACCCAAACAACTATGCATGTTAGACAAACAGCACTTCTTTCCTCCTTGATTACAGCTGAGGGGAAGTTATTTTTATTCAAACAGTCCTTTTCCACAACCTTTCACTCTTCATCTCCAACCACCTATTGTTACCCATGGTTCAAATAGTTGTTGTGGCAGACCCTTGTTAAAGATCTGATAGCACATTACTGAACCTTCACAACACAATAGAGAGAATATTGAAACCTTCCACAATGTGTTACCTACGAATTGCATCCAACCATCACAACAGTTAAGTAAGAATAGAATAAAATCTTAAGGAATTCAAAATCACTGAAAACAGACAGACTGGATAAGTCATGTTCTCTAATGTAAGTAGGACTCCCAGTTGTGTTTTAGCATTAGGAAGCATGTTTTATTTCTTAGAGGATATTTTCAACCCATTTGGGAGAAATTTAATTTGTGTATTGTCCAAAGCCTGCCAGCTTCTCTTACATTGTCCCATACACATGATACCTTCTAAGAAATCTTTTCTTTTCCCAATCAGCTATTTCCAAAATGCTCTGAGCTAAATGGCTCTTTCTTCTGCAACAGCCATCAGAGACCTTTCAAGAACCTTATCTTCGGCCACAGACAGCTTTTTGTCTGTTTTTTCCCATCCTGTCACTTACTCTCCTTTTCTTTTATTTGTTCTTCTCTTTCATACCTTTGTCCCTCCAGATGCTTGTCTTAGAATTTAAAGGAGCTTAATCTAATTAACAGTTACCCATTTGTCATGGATTACAATTGGATTTCATTATCAAGGTCTATTAAGTCAGTTCTAACATGGGTTAATGCATATCACAGCAATGCTCTTTCCAAAGCTATGTTAAGTAAACAGCTGTACATAACAGGACAGCTAACATCACTAAAATTCGGCTAACATCACCAAAACCAAAGCAATTAAGGAGTAAAAATAAATAGTAAGTAGAATTACATCTCCATAGTCTTGACCCCCCCAACTGAAGTCAATAACAGGTTTCAAGTATGTACCCATGGAAAATACTAAAACATCACAGAGTGAAGGAGGCCCAGATAAGATGGAATTTAATTTCTGAAATAATTGTGTAAAACTGACATATTACATGAACATCCACATATGTTCTGAAACTATTTGTTTAGATCTTGATTTTGAAATTGATGGCTGTTCACTTATTATTTATCTTAATCTGTTTATATAATGAAATTTTACAAAAAAAAAAAAGAAAAAGGGTGGGGAGTTTTAACTATTTTACCAGATTTTGCTATCCTTATACTTTCCACCAACTGTTGAAGTTGCAGTGTCACAAACCCTTGGGGGTTTCTGGGTGAAAGTACAGCCGTACAGCATTGTTGGCTCCTCTGTATATCACAAGAGGCAGGGGCAGTGGTAGGTCAAGGCTACTTGTCCACTGGGATGATCAACCGCCCCAGAGCTTGCACATAATTCACTTTTAGTGACCAAAGCTTACAAAAGAATCCATACTGGTGATGAGCTTACTGATATTGATCACCATAATGAACTGTGTTTTCTAAGTCACAGTCACTAAATCAGAGTTATACACTAGTTTCTGAGCAGCTAGTTCTGCTGAGGAGCAAGTAATACAATCATTTCTACTAGATATTTTTAGGACTCTTATCTGAAAAACTGTATTCAAACAACTGTTAAATAATACATTCTGAATTTTACCTGTAATGTACTTCATTCTGAGAGCAGGTTTTTGAAGAGCAGATTTAAAAGTTCTTTTGCATATTGATCTGAATGCTTTAATGGCATCTTTGTGTTTTAGTTCAAAATGGAATTTCATTCCATGAAATGTAACCCAAAAAATAGGTGCCAGTCTTCTAATCAATCTGAAAGTAGAAAGATCATACTTCCATAACTGATCTGTGAGCACAAAGGCATTGCTAGGACAGACGTTTCTTGAAATAAATTGAGCTCAATTCAGTTTTAAATATTAATAAGTAAAATCAGAATTTGTGATAAAATAAACTATTAAGCTACTAAGTAGAGACTCCTTTCTACTTTCAGTAATTCCTGACTTTGGGAACCTACTCCAGTCCTGCTTGAGCACATTTCCTGTCTGAGGAAGTTTATGGAACCAGAAGTCTTCAATCAGCTTCAGAAATAAACTATTTCACAATGTGTCTTCATATTTAGTCCTTCACTGTATCAAAAACCTGATTTAAAAATTGATGAAGTAAACTCTGTAGTTATAGTAAGAACAGCCCCAGAACACTTATGCGCAGGACAAGGGCTCTACTGAAGAGTTTATGCTTATATGATCACTATGGCAAACGTAAGGTAAAAAGTGAATGTCATGTCTTCTCAAATGAGTCAAAGCAGCTTCCAAGTGGCTGAGTAAAGCACAGCCTTGTGACAGTAACTGCTCACAAAATTCATCCATATTTCCTCTTCTTGGTAACCATGATCTGCTAATGAATTTTGAATAACAAAGCACAATATTAGTATTACATTATTTAAAAGGCAAATATCTAGGCTCAGTAAAGCAAAAGCATGAAAAGTGGTATTCTCTCTGTTCAGCCAATGAGTCACAACCTTTGTGATATTTTCAAATCATAAGCAAAAATTAGCTCTTAAGTCACTTAATTTTATAGTGTTCTACATGTTTGTTTGGAGGAAAAGAGGCTCCACTTCATGAAATCCCTAAAAACTTCCACCCAAGAGGAAGCTAATCCTGAAATCCAGGGCTTTTCTGAACCAGAGCTGCAGTCAGTACAGAAAACTTTCCCCATGTGAGAAGGGACCATAGAAATAGCTTCAGACTCTCAGAGCTTCCTCAGGTATGGCAGGGACACTCCAGTCCCACCACTTGCACACTCAGACAGGGGGAGCCTGCCTGAACAGGCACAAAATCCAGGAACAGGTAAATGAAGAATTAACTGAAGTAAAAACATGCTGTATTTGCTTACTCACTAGAAGAAAAAGGTAAGACCAGGAATAGAGCTCTTACAATGGAAGCTGAGCCATTGTAACAGAAAAGCAGAAGGTGGCAACATGAAAAGGCTCCTGCAGTGAGAGCACTAAAACATGATTTTCTTTTCAGCCTTGTGGTTGATTTCATCACATATGCACTGAACTTTCACATACACCCATAAACCTTTCAAAAGGACACCTGCTTGATTCAACTGGTGAAAACACCAGTTAAGTCAATGGAATGGAACACACAATATCCAAAAATGTAAAGAGATAAAAAGACAGAATTTAGTGTTTTAAATATTGCATGTTCTAGCACCATCCTCAAATTCTAGGGATACTTAGAAAAATACAGCTAGCCTTCTGCAGGCACGTCTTTACCTCCCTCCTTTCTAGTTGTTGCTTACTCTCTGCTCTCATCCATTTAATAGCATATACATGAGCTTGCAAGATCCCTCTGAGTCTCAGTCACATAGGCACGCATTAGTGCCGAATGCTAAGAAAAGGATTCTGTGTCACTGTGTACTATGTTTGTACATTCATCATGTTTGCATCAACTTCTCTTTACACGATATACTTTTTATTTAAGTTTGGCATGGTTGTGCTTGAAGAATTTATTCATCCTAATAAAAAAAACACTACTGCTCAGATATTTTCCTGCTTTGAGGTAAAATAATTATCATTCTCAAAGGAATTAAACACTGTGGTTTGCCAAACTGGCATCTGGGGTGGGGACTGAGGGGCTGATCTAACTTTGCCAACAGAAACATAAACAAGGAGCTGGGCAATGGGAAAAATCCCCAGACAGCTACATGAGCTGAGTGATCATTTCCTCTTGAACTTGCTCATGGTGACAATTTAGGCAGCTGAGTCTCACTGACTCCAAAGTTAATGAAAGTCTCCTGTAACTGCTCTCATGCAAAATTCAGTTTCAGTGATATTTGCAGTTGGCAGGGTTGTTAGTCATAGCAAAGACAGTACTAAGGAACCTATCTGAAAGTGCTCAACTATTCTGTATTAAAATCTTAAAATTTTATTATCCTGCTCACCTTTTCATCTGTTTACAACTTTTTTCCCATTCTTCTGTTTAGTTTTATAGCTTCTGAGGCTTAGTTCTCCCATAAATATATGTTCATACTGCATTTAGTATCAGGGAAATCACTCTTTTTTCATGTGATCCTACTGCTAATAGTATGAATTAGTCTAAAATATAAAAATTCAACCTATCTAGAAGAGCTTGAGTATCATGCATTTGTACTCACAAAAAAACTGCTTCAATTCAGTTTATGGGGAAAGGGAGAATATGCAAGCAAATTACTGACTTAATATGAGTACATCTCTGTGTACAGACAATGGAAAAATAAGCTGAAATAACCAAATATATTTCCCCTTAAATTATTTATTAAGGTTTAACAGAATTCTCATAAGGTTTGTGTATAGTCCTATTTAAAATTGCTGAGATTTCCCTTTTCCAATTCAACACACTTCATCAAATAATAAAAGCACCAACAAAGCAAAGAAGCTAGAGCTGAGTTCTTTAAGAAAAGACTGATGTATAGTAGGCTAAACAATATTCAGATCAAGCTAAATTTGCATGTCAACCATTTACAAACAGGGTGGAATTCCTCCAGTTTCACTCAGACCCCATACATAGTGAGGTATGGAAGCAAACACCCAAATATTAGTATTCTAGAGTTCCCACATTATCTAGATGGTAAAGGGGAGGGTTGAATAGGCAGTTTCTTTTCTTTTGATTTTTTTTTTCAGTCTATGTTTTTCATGTTACTGATAGCTGCTGATCTTTTCCCTGTGCTCTTTTCTGCTTATCAAATTTTTCATTTCTTCTGTAAAACTATTTTAAATCAAAATTTAGTAGTCACTCTTTCAGGCATCCATGCAAGCTACTGTGTTTCTCTCCATAACTTTCTTATATAAGCACACTTGACAACTTGTTTGCTGGTGTATGAAACACAGGAGTTTGAAGTCTTTACAGTGGAAGCACAAAATATGCTATGCATAAAAAGTAAAGGAAAATCCATAACATACCACCTTTAGTGCAATGCTGCCTATTTAATTATCACTTCCTAGCATGTTCTAGGTCAAACACTTTCTCTACGGTCTTGAAGATACAGTTTTCGATGTAAAGAAATTCTGTATTCATGGGCTGAGACTGCAACTGAAGCGGCCAGACCTGTATTCTTGGCTTTATCATCAGCTTTCTTTTTGCTTTTCTATTCCTCAGCAAAGATTGATACAATCTCTGTCAAATCAAGAGAGGCTAAGCAGTTTCATAGGTCCTTTATTCCTAGGACTTTGTGTGATGTATTTGGGAGTGCTAAAAGGAGAGATCTTGCTCCCTTAGTCAACTTCCCCTACCCATGCTTTTCTTCAGTAAATCCACACCTGAGCAATGACAAGATTCACCCAGCATTGGGTAGGCTGCTACAGCCACACTGAGGTCCAAGACCAGGAGCAGGCTCAGGACTTGGTGTCAGTACAACTATATTGCTGTGACAGTAGCCAAGTCCATAAGCTGCATGTCTCAGCAGGATCAAGTAGCTGAAGTAAAGCACTATCGTGACACACCTCTACTTGTCCTGATTTTGGGCTAGTTCCTCCTCTGCATTAGACCCTCTCCACCTTGTAGACCTAGCTTGACAATGAGTGATGGAAAAAAAGCATCACTCTGTTGTAGCCATCTGAGAAACAAATGTCCTTTCCTCACCACTGTAATACAGGTAAAAGTCCTTCCTCAAGTGCTTTGACTAAAAAGCCTGGTGTAAATTCTTAGTTTTGTTATAATTCAAATTTGGCAGGAGATGAGGTAGATGTCGTACCTACGCAGTCATAACACATCCCCTCCATCACACCATATCTTCCAACCACTTTGCAAGCCATGTTGGCTTAGTCCACTCCTTTATTCACTTTATACCCTATACACATTTCTGTCAGCTCATCCTTGGCCAAGGGATTTCCGGTTGCCAATGCCATTGCTGTACAGTTGCCACTACTAAAGCAGGAAAGGATGAATACCAGGGTAAACAGACTTATCATGAATAATGGTTATTATGTACAGAAAGGAAAACACTGAAGTAATTTGAAACAAATACATCTTTTCTGCAGGAAAGAAAATCAGTGCAGGAGAATTTGTACATAAATGTTGGTTTGGAAAATGAAGCTTGTGTGTAAAATCATCATTCTCATCAATACTTATAAATAGCTGAAGGGCGGGTGTCAAGAGGATGGGACTGGACTCTTCTCAGTGGTCTCCAGTGACAGGACAAGGGGCAACGGGCACAAGTTGGAACACAGGAAGTTCCACCTGAATATGAGGAAAAACAACTTTCCTGTGAGGGTGCCAGAGCAGCGGCCCAGGCTGCCCAGAGAGGCTGTGGAGTCTCCTTCCGTGGAGACATTCAAACCCCGCCTGGACGCGGTCCTGTGCCCCCTGCTCTAGGTGTGCCTGCTCACGCAGGGGGGTTGGACAAGATGGTCTCTTGAGGTCCCTTCCAACCCCTACCATTCTGTGATCTGTGATTCCGTGATTTCACACTAAATTTAGCTATGTAATATGATTCATTAAGATGTTCCTGTGCATAGAACTATTAAAATAGTAGTCAACTTTTTAAAATTAATGGTTTAACGCATTTATGCAAAGTGTCTCAGCATTATTGTACAACTGATCTTAAAACATCTTTATCCTGAAAACACTTCTGACTTCTTTTCTTCAGAATGAACAAGCTGTGCACAATTTGCTTAGTTCTTGAGGCTTAACTACATGAAAATATACAGGGATGGTAATATGTAGTCATTAAACTGCATTAAATCCCTCTAGGAACACTGTTATTCTGAATTCAAGTTGCTTTGTTCCAGCTAACTTATCTCACTTCCAAAATAAACTGAAATAAACAAATTAAGGCAATTAAAAATAATCATAAATTAAGGCCACTTTATTGCTGTATGTACAGAGATAAGTACAATTATGTGATTTAGGATACTGACTGAAATGTTAATTTCAACACATTTCTCTAAGTGTCTGCCTGTAGACAAGCCCAGAGAGATACCCAGACTATTTACTCCCCATAGTACTAAATAAGAGATTTTTTCCATTTATTTTAATTTGCTTCCATTGAAATTTATAAAAGAAAGGGACCACTGATATAATACCATGAATTCATTTTTATAAGTAAAATTTTAGACATGAGCAACATAACAAAAGACTGAACTGCAAATAAACTCTGGCAAGATTTTCAAACATGGATGACTAGATTAAGCCATCATGTCCAAAAAAACCTGTTATCAGTATCTATTTAAGAATATAATAAAAGCTCTCTAATGAGATTTCAACAACAGATTTTCAAGAGGTCTCTAGCATGTTCAAATCCCATTTTAGTTTCATCATGTTCAAGATGCATGCCCACCTTACCTCCCTTCAAAATTAACTAGTTAACCTGGAGTAGTAAAGGTTTTCAACATTCATAGGCGTCTTAAAATAGCAACCTGAAATAACTGGCTAACAGCATGCAAAGCAGCAGCTCGCAGCAGAGCCTCTTTTTGCAGGATAAGCTGGTCTGCAGGGGTCTGTCTGGGGCAGAGGAGGACCCCCAAGGGTGATGCCTCACTCAGGTGGTACAGCCACCCTTCCCCAGCTCCTCAGGCTGGACACCACCATGGAGGTCTCAGCCCACAGCGGGCTCCTGATGCTCCTCACTGGGCCAGCAAAGGTGAGGGTGGCCTCAGCAGTTGGAGGGGAGCTCTGCTAGTGGCCTGCAGCATCACGTATGGGAGCTGCAGGAAGGGGTGAACAGCTTCTTTCCATCAGGGACGATGATGAACAAGCAGTTGGGAGGACCCTCATAGAGCCTCTGCAAAAGCAAAAGCTTAAGCTCCAAAAGAGTGAGGAGAGCAGTACCGAGTGATTATGGAGACAAAAGAAGGGGAAACTGAGATCATGTGGTTTTGGGCAGCTGGCTTTCTTCTTTCTGCAGCTCTTCAGCTAGGGAATAGGGTCAGAACTTCAGTCACAGAGGAGAAGGAACAGCTAGCATCAGGGCCAGAAACCACAGGTCTTCCAGTTAGGACTATCACTGTGAAGAGAAAGAGATGGTCAGGAGAAACTTACTGTGCAAGGTAAGTGGGAGTTTTGGCAAAAGCCCTGCTTTGCTAAGGAGCTTCTCTATAAATAAAACACACACAAAAAAGGACTATATAGGAATATATTTTTACCTCAAGCTTCGCAAGCAAAGCCAGCTCCTGGACCTGTGCACATACCTGTTTAGTTAGGAAAGACTATGGGAAGCAACAAGTTGCAAGCATCTTAGATAAACTGGATGGATTCAGATCCATGGGACTGTATAGGACTTACCCATGGGTGCTGAAAAAAATTACCACCATGATTGAAGTGCTGCTAGCTGTAATTTTTTTTTTTTAAAGTGACACTCAAAGAGGTCACTGATAGCTAGAAGAAGGCTAACTAAACATGTGGCTTAAAAACATGGAAAAAGAACCTGGGGAACAGTCAGCTGCTCAGCCTCACCTCAGTCAGTAGGAGGAGACTGGAACACATTCCCTTGGAATCAATTTCCAGGCACACAAAGGACAAAAAGGCAATTTTGAACAGTGAACAGGAACCCCTTTACCAAGGGGACATTCTGCTCGGCAAGGTGATTGCAGTCACAGAACAGCTGAGGCTGGAGGGCGCCTCTGGGGATCATCTCGTCCAACACCCTGCTCTGGAGCAGGTTGCCTAGGACCATGTGCAATCAGGCTTTGAATAACTCCAAGGATGGTCACAGCCTCTCTGGCAACCTCTTCCAGTGTTTGATCACGCTTAAAGTAAAAGTCTTTTCTCATGTTTAAATGAAATTACCTATATTTCAAATGGTGTCCGTTGTTTTGTCCTGTCACTAGATACCACCGAGACAAGCTTTTGGCTTTTTGGCTTCTTTACTTCTCTCCATTAGTATTTATATACATTGATGAGATCCCCTCCAAGCCTTTTCTTCTCCAGGCTGAACTGTCCCAGCTCTCTCAGCCTTTCCTCGTATGATCATCTTTGTTGCCCTTCAGTGGACTCTCTCTAGTATGCCCATGTCTCTCTTGTACTCAGAATGCAATACTCCAGATGTTGGAGATGGGCTGTTGGCCCATTTCTCCAGCCTGTAGAGGTCCCTCTGGATGGCAGCATGACCCTCTGGTATATCAGCCACTCTTCCCATGACCAAAGCTGTCATCAGTTTAAATTGATAGGTATTATCGAATAATGTTGCATCAACTTTAACACTGCTAATTTTTTGTTAGTTTACACATGAGGAATTTTTTCTGCTTTTAGTCAGTATGCATAGTTTCAGTATAATCTTTTGATATACAAGGACTACAAAATACCTTTTTGCATCTTCAGAAGACAAGTCCCTGTGCAAAAAAATTATGTATTGATTCTGTCTTGACCAAAGCTCTCCCCCTGCTCAGTGTCTGTACTGCAAAGTACACAGAGGAAGATTACTGACTCTATCCTGCATAGAATCAACAGGATCAGTATCAGGTTCATTTTGGAAAAAAATAAAAAAAAAGGAAAAAAAAATACATACATAAGAGTCAGAAAGTGATGCATATTTTATTTACTATCTACAAATCCTATAATATTAATCTAAAAATAATGCTTCGTAACAGAAGGTCAGGTAGAATGTAGATTTGCAACAGATCATAGAAAACAGACTGCATGCGTTTTTTGCTAACATGCAATTTTGGTGTCAAGTTAGATACCTCCTAATAGAAATTAGGGCAGAAAAAAAGCTTATTTTTATAAGAACTGAAACATTCTCTTCATTTTCTTTTTAATCCCTAATATATTTTCATGCTTTACAGTGGGAAATCTCAAAGTTTCCAACTTGTTTCAATGTGTTAACATTTACCAGACATTTTTTTAGAGAAGCTTAGAGAATTTGAAGGCAGCAAATGTACTCAAAAATAAAAGCTCAAACCTTTCTCCATCCTCCATGCAAAATTAAGAATTTTCACAAGACTCTTTAGAGTACATACTACAAGTATAGTTATGACTAAGCCAAGAAAAACAGATTTAAGTGAGGCTCACACTATCCTTATGGGTAGAACTGAAGTGGACACCAGGACTACCCATAACACATTATCTGTGTCAGAGATGATCCTAGATGCTAACAAGGAACAAGGGATTTAAACCTGAATGCTCAGAGTGAACATTTTCATGCACTAGGAGGAAAGTATTAGAAACAAAGAGTATGTGTTAGGAAGCTATTGTCTCTCATACTTTCTATTTTATTAGTCTCCTATACATTATCTTCATTTATACCTATTCCTTTATCTTTCTGTAGATAAGTGGAGGTTTTGTTCCTAGACCTGAGCAGATAATATATATCTATCTTTATCCTTTAGCTTTTTCTTAAATAAATATCTTGCTAAGTCAGTGTTGCTCCTCTTCATTTGACTGTAATTATACCCTGAAAATGAAAGGAGAGGTGATGTGGGAGGGATGGAAGAAAAGTGAAGGAAAAGCTTTGAATATTAACTACAATTAACTACAGTACAACCCAAAATGGTGGTTTATTGACAGATGGACAAATGTAAATGCAGTTCCCAAGGGCTACAACTCAAATTAGATTTAACATTATAAGGGATGACAAGGAATTAATCTTATCAGCACACGTCTGTGTTGTGTTTTCTGTTACATATGCCTCTTTTCATGTGGCTGGCTTTTAAATATATGAAGTTGCAAGAACATTTGCAGTATAACTGGGTGACAGCACCAAAAAAATTGATTTTAAAGTAGGATATAAAGGAACAAATTGAATTTTTGTCTTGCACATGGAGAGATCATTCCAGGAGCCCAGACAGAGACAAAAAGTGATCTGTGGGTGAAGCAGGCAAAAGGTGTCCTTAGAGAGTACCCAGCACACTGCAAAAAGCTGGAAATGCACTGTGTTTGGCAGTACATTTTGGTGACTCCTGGAAGATAGGCACCAGCCTGAATATAACAGTTCAGTGATGAAACAGAAGGTAATATCTGGGGGCATGTGCAGGGGAGGAGACATTGCAGATATGCCAGTTGTTCAGAAGGAAGGAAAAAAGCAGCACAGTGGGGAGAAGACATTAAGCTCTTGAGCCTTGCTGATGAGAAGGTCCAGTAAACATGTATTTCCTGGGCTGCTGCTTCTTTGTGAGCTTAGGAATCACTTCTATTTTATTATTTTGAGACCTTTAGCACTAACAGATTGGGTATGCAGGTGGGGAAAGGGAGGGATGAAGTGAAGAGACCAGACACATGGAGTGTGTAGACAGGTGATGAAAGACCTCACATAAGTAGATGAAGTCATTAAACCACTGGGAACAGAAGAAGGAAAAATGGGTCAAGAGCAACAACCTGAGGTTTGGAACAAGTCATACCAAAACTATGAGATGGAAATGTATCACATTAATGACTGAGACATAAGTTCTATATAAAAGAGTGTATTAAATACCCTGCAATTACCATGTCTATTGAGAAACTGCTAATCTGTTAAAATCAGAAAACACGATAAAATAAACTAATTCAAAATCTTTCTAAAAGATTTTCTAACATTTATATGCAGATTTGTGCATCTTCAAATCACTCCATGTAAATATAATTTTGAAGTTTCAGCCCAGCTGGTGCCTTTATCTCTGAGGAGGGTTTTTTGTGGAATTTGGGTGGGGGATTTTTTTATTACATCTGTCACTGATTTTACAGTGTTTTTCAGAATGGACTAGTAATTGGAAGTACATTAATCTAGTATGCCCAGACTAAGATATATAAGCAAACTATACTTGTAGGAAGTGTTGAGAGAGGTTGTCTCTGAATTACAGCCCTGCTAAGGTCTATCAAGTAAGGATCTGTGAAAGTTGTCTCATTTCTGAAACTCTTGTCCAAGAAGTTTCACCTGATTTGAAGCAGGGTCTGGAGGAGGGTCTGTAAATGAGCGGATAAAAACAGAGATCCAACTACCAGTGTTTGTAAGACTGAGGGATTGTTTTCTTGTCTACAAGATGGCCATAAATGAATGGCAATCCACTGATAACTGCATGCATTACTTTCCACTGCCCTAAGATGTGGCTTTCTCTTTGATCCCTTGGGCTCACTTCCTATTCCTTTCACACTTCATTTTACGTGACCTTGTTACAGAGGGACAAGCCCTAAACCTTAAACAGTTTCAATGCCATTATCTGGTTACAGCATGAAGTACAGAGAAGAAGGTGAGATGTGATGAAGAATTTTGACTTCAGAAAGCTTGTAAATACCTCATGGAGGCAGTTTACACAACTATACCTTACAATGTTACACATGCTCTGTTGAATGCCTTGAGGATTTTGAAAGAGCTGAAGTGAATTTAGATGTGGAAAAGCCTTAAACAGTAGACCTTATATCTTTAGTCCAAATAGCACTTCATCCTGCCCATACTCACTTGATACACATGAAGCAATGTTTTTCTAAGAGAATGTAGTCTGGGAGTCACATGTGATCTTTCCATATTGACTAAATCCCCCCCCCTTCCCAAATGTGACTTTTTTTTTTTTTTTTCAAACCTTCCTCTCTTGCAAACCTCCCGTATCTTGCTTTGTAAGGAAAAGAAAAACTATCATTCAAAGCAAGTAACTTCACCACTGTTTTGTTCACCCCTGAAACATTTTTCCTTTTGAACAGAACATAGTGCTTCAGCTCTCAAAAATCTAGTTGGGCCATTTCATCTGTCTGAAACAGCTCTAACACCTTGCTGTGTAATGCATTTCTATTCCCTTTAAATTTCCGCTGAGTCAAGACTGTCATCTGTGCAATACAGGTGCAGGAGAAGCCCAGCTACAGCTAATAGTGCCATCCCCAGTAAGGCACCAAGTAATTCTGTAGTATCTTCTGCAGATTGGTTCTCCCTTGCTTTTAAGAGACTTCTGCATTAAAAGCACATTCCTCCTAAACTTTGTATCATACTATAATTTTTTGAAGCAAATCTTAGAGGAACCCCTCTAACTGAGGTCTTTAAAATGCAGCCTGTACAGCTATGGTATCTCATGCTCATTTCTGTTACTTAAAGGTCCTGCAAGAATCTATGACTAATGGTATGAAATCCCTTATCACCACTGCAGAGTGGGATTTTGGCACACTGTGGTAGAGCACGTCTCATTTGTATTGTTGTTGGGAACAAGCCTACAAACCTTTCCAGATAGTTTCTTTATTATTTTATGTTTTTAGCTCACTTTTCAACTCCTGCAACAAACTGTCCTGATGCAAACTACATATAAGTGTAGGTATAGGAATAAAAATACATTCAAATATTGAAGATGATATATCCAATCTTTTTTTTTTTACTCCAAAGTTGATTACACATGACAGTATTTAGTGTACAATGTTGTAGAGGTGGAAACCAAGACACCCAGAGGTAGACAGAAGCCCAGATATTCACTTAGAGTTAGCAACCATTCAGCATTGACTCAAGCCAACAGATTTCTTTGTTTCCTGCTTTTTGTTAGTTTGCTATGGATTTCCATGAGGAACAGAGCCAAATCTAGAGGCAATCTATTCCTTCTGATTTGTGTAACACAGAGACTGTTCATTCAGCAAAGGAAGATTTGACAAAAAGAAGCACTAATTGAGAATTATCACGTTTTGCACAGTGGCTGAGCTCTGAAGATGTTTATATAGCTGCCTGGAGCTCTGCTGGTTTGAGGAATGGAGAGTCACAGGTTGTCACTCAATCTTTGAATGACCGAGGAAGGTTTGAGCAAGAGAAACTGTGCCAAAACATTGTTTAACATTTGTCCCTTCCTCAACAGGGACCTGACTTTCAGTCAGCTGAAATCAGTGAGGGGTTCCCATGCTGTTATAACAAAACAAATGCTACAGTTCCCCGCTGCTGCTGCCGCCACAAAGGTGACATGGATAACACCTTCCCCGATCCTTGAAATAAAAGACAAGAACTTGCACAGACCATAAGGGGATCCATAAGGGGATCCATAAAGGGAATGGGGAAAAGAAGAAAAATCCAGTCTTCCATGGGTAGCAGAGCCTGTGGGCTCTTTTGTCAGTGGAAAGGACCTTCAGCTCTTCATCTCCTTGTGAAGGACAATGTTTTATTCTGCGAGTGCTGCTAAAAGAAAAGGATCCTTGAGAAAGTAAAGATTTTCCCCTTCATGGCAGTCCTTCCTTGTGGGAAATTGAAAATGTGCAGTGAGAGGAGACTGCAGGGAACAAAAGCTGCAAGAGCAGAAAGAGGCAAGCTGAAATCAAGAAAAAAGAAATTAAGCCAGAAAGACACAATAAATATGGAGGAAAGAAAGGCAATGGAATGTAACATCAGAATGAAAGAACAAACCTTAGAACAAACTGAAAATTGTGGGCCAAATTAGTTTCAAACAAACACGTTCAAATCAATGGAGAGAGATACAGATGACGAAAAGAGAGAATAATGGGGATAAAAAAGTAAAAAACCCAAAAAGGCCCGCTATAAATTGTGTAAAATTTGATTGCAACATATTCGGGGTCATCACCTGTCTTCACATCAGGAATGTTCACAGCGAAGGAACTGCGCCACTTGGCCCTCCCCTACAGCTTCCAGAAGGTTAGTGCTTTAGCTGTACTGGTGCAGGACTGAAAATGATGTGACCCTAAGCTGGGCCTTCTTCCAGCAAACCATGCAAGTAAAAATCAGCAGCAGAAGCAAAAGATGTATTTCAACCTTTGACATCCTTTTCTGACCCCTCCATGGAACTAGCTCCCAGAATGAGCAGCGGGACCAGACCTCACCCACAGCTACCACAACAACAACAGTTCATTTCAATAAAAAATCTCTTCTCCCCCCACCCTGAAGTGCTTCTGTCCCACACAAAGCATTGTCAAACCTGGAATTTTCTTTAGAATTACTCCTTGCAGCTAACAGGCTAATGCAATATTATTAAAGCTTTTCATTTTCAGCACTATTTCCCTTGTTTTTCCATCTATTTTTAATTAAAAACGAA
>VZTV01064831.1:5140-29142 GCA_013400875.1 Anhinga rufa
CGCTTCCAGCCCCCCGTGCGCGGGAGAGGCTTGGCCAGCGCCCGCTGCGCAGCGCTGGGGAGGCCGCGGGGTGACCCAGCGCTGCGCCCTGGGGGAGGCTGCGTGCGCGCGGGCAGCGCCCGGCCCGGGGTGCCAGGGTGGACGCCGGGAGGGTGAGCCGGTGTGGGGTTTCATTTGGGTTGGTCTCCGATGGGCTTTTTTCATTACACGGCACACCATGAAGTGAAAACGTCAAGTGAAGTCGAAATCAAAGCATCTCAATGTGACTGAAGCAAAAGAGCCAAAAGTGATGTTTCTTTTCATCCTTATGGGGAATTTGAATGAGTCAGCTCTTGTTTTTGCACTACTTTAGCAACATGCCACTCTGGCATATTCCTGCCTGGAGATCACTTATGATCTACAGTTCATTTAATTAATATCTTGTTATCTGAATTGTACAAGCAGTACTCAGCACAAAGTTTGAAATGTGGACTGGGTCCATGCTAGTGTTGTTCAGCATTCTTCCAGCACAACACAGCTCAAAGTTCACTTGGAAAAATGGGAGTGATGACCGGTCTTTAGGATGGTGTATTCCTGAAACAAGACTTGGATCAGAAAATGAAAAAGTGAAGTTTCTCTGGCTTGTATTTACTTTGTGGAACACTGTCAGAGGTTACTGACACTGCCCTCTGAAGGAAAGGCAGACACTCAGCTTCAGTGCCTTTATGTTCTTATCCCCCCTGCAAGCAAAAAAACAAAACAAAACAAACTCTGGACAAATTATTCCAAGGAGAGCAACTGTCACCTTAAGTGGTTCTTGCTGTGTATCCTCACAGAGCTTGCTTCTTGTCACCGCTTGGGTTTCCTACTCCCAGCAGGGCTGCCAGGAGCACAGCTGGAGACAAGCAGAGCCAGTGCAGCCTTCCCTATGTGCTCTGCGGAAAGCATGGCAAGGCAGAGCTGCAAACCTGCCTACTCTCCCCCTCCTCAGCCCGCAGCTTTGCCAGTGAACTTCCAGCCTCACCTCAGATGCTCGTTAGGATGGTGCAACATAGCCATAATGTAAACTCTTTTACATAATAAACAAGAAAGGCAAATTCAGAACAAAGAGCCAGAAAAAAGATTTTCAGTCCCATTTATTATTAGATTAGGCACTCAGAGTTACAGAGCTTTGTACTGAGACAACAGAAAGAACAGAGGAATTTGTTCTAATGAATTTGTAATTTAAATGTATCAGGAATGCAATGAGTGACAGCGTGCAAAAAGCGCAGAGGTGAAAGTGAGCAGGAAAAGGACTGTTGTGGTCCAACAGCTGCTTAGTCTGAGAACTCTGAGGATATAACAGTAAAATAGTGCAGAAAATTAACTTTTAGATTAATCAGATTTGAAAAGGTTTTTACAAAACTCTCCACATTATTATAAAGAAATGAAAGTTACCCAGAGGTAATCACTATCATTGATTAAAGAGTAGTCAAAAAGCAAAGATCAAGAAAAGAAATAAACAGGCAATTTTTAGCAAGGCAAACTGGGTTTGCTCAGGGGAGCGTCATTTATTAATAATCCCGAAAGCAGAGCAAGGAGCAAAATTTGCAGATGGTGAGACATTATTTCAGTTACTCAAGACTAACTTAAATATGTCACTTGCATGTTGTATTTAGGTGTCTATGACTTTAGGACTGTAGCTTTAACTATCTGTAATTGAAAGTGTTATCACAGTCCATGGCATCTTTAATTTGTAAACTTGGATAAATGCAGGATAATGGAGTTAGAGTTAGGTACTGTAGGGCAGTCAGCTGTAGTCAAAGGCCTCTGGGCAGCAGGGAGGAAGATACCAGTGACTAATGGGGATTGAACATGGTTTTCAGGTTTAGGTCACAGAAAAAGTGGAAAGAGTATAAAGAAAAAAATAAGTTGAGAAGACACTGTCGTACATTAGGAAAACACTGAGAACGGTTAAATTTTTTTACATGTGACTAAAAAAAGAGCACACACACAGAAAAATCTTTGCATATATAGGAGAGGAATAAGAAACGTACATTGGGTCCTTTGCCTCCTGCAAACTAGAGTCAGAAACAGTCTGTTGTCCTGAGCTGTGTTTTAGTCCCACCTTCAGCTCCTAAATTTCTCTTGAAAATCCTCAGTTTTAGCCATCTCCAACAAAAAGTCCACAGCAAGCCAGAGTCTGCCAAGCAAGGAGCCGTTTGCTCACACTAAACCGATGTCTTAGTGCAATCAGAAAAGTCAAATGGTAAATCAAGAATGACTAAAACACAAACCCTGCTGAAAATAACAGCTGAAAGCAGATGGATGAAAGTAGCACCCAGCCTCTGGTGACTGCAGCCTGTCAAGTGAACATGAGCCAGGCAGGGAAGCAACCCTGGCTCCCCCAAAGCCGATTTAGTAAAGTATTTTTCATACCTATAGGCCCACACTTCCCAGAACTCCTCTCCTCTGATTTCAGGGCTATGTTGGTTTGTTTCTGACTCTGTGAACTTTTCAATCACCCCTTTATATCGTTTGCCAATTTCTGGACCAAAATAAAACCCCTGTGCTTTGCATTTCTTCCTCTCTCCATTGCCGCATCTGTTTCTACTCAGATGAGCCTCTTTCCCTTCTTGAAGCAACACAGCAGCTGCTTTTGGATTTCCCTCATCAGATCATCTTTATATAAAAATTTCTTAGCCGTGAAAAATTATTTATGTTTCAGGACAACCCCTTGAAGTGGATTTTAAAGCTAGAGGGAAATCTCCTTTACACAGAAATTGACACAAGTGCTAAAAAGGTTACAGCATCCTGTAGCCAAAAGTATCTGTGAAGGTTGGAAGGCACTAAACCAGAGGCAGAAGCAGGGCCCAAATTAAAGATAATGACACAAGTCATCAGATAGAGTCTAACATCTCTGGCTTCCCTACTGCTCTTAAGAAATCCAACTTCTGACACTCGTGGAATATGCTCTGCCTTTATGACCAATGAGTACAAGCAATTCCTTTATGTTCTGTAAAGACTGAAGAACATGCCTTGGAACAAGCTTGGTTTTCTCAAAGCCCGCCCAATAAACGCTAGGGATGATGCTGGCAATGATAATCCAGCTTTCTGATTTCCAGTGGGTGGCAACAGGCCTCAATGACAAGCAAGGCCATAGCAAATGGGTGGTGGAAATTGGCTTGGAAGGTGTGCAGAAGGCACATGAGAAAATTATTGTGAAAAAAATTATTCTTTGATGCCTTTTCTCTCCCACACTGGATCAGAGGTCCAAGGAGTAGGTGGACAAAAGGTGAAGGTTGCCAGGGAAAAGCAGGTACTCAGGGATCTACTGGATCTTCCAGCCATGCCGTTCCTGCAGAGACTTCAGAGCTTAGGCTCCCTTCAAATGGGAAGTATCTAAGCTCACAGGATCACAGGATGTCTCTTGCTCTCAAACTCACAGCATTGTGATTTGTGCCTCTAAATCTCATCACTGCAATTAGAAGGCCTAACTAGTGCAGCCCTTAGGTGGCTCTATCTCATTTTGATTGATAAGATTAAGGTCTAGAAGAGGTGTCAGAAGATCTCCCAGTCTATCCCACACACCATTTCACAGCAGACATTGCAGGGAAGATTACAAGATCTTCGCTGGTGGAGGGAGAATGTTTTATATTGGGTTCAACACCCAAATGGCTTTAGTGGAGGTCTTCACAAGTCAGATAGTTGTATCGTTAGACTAACCGGCAAGACTTGAAGAGCTGGCAGAGTGACTCACTTCTTCTGGGTCACACCTGGACGCAATGCACAGCTGAAGACACACTGTACAGAGCGGGCTGGCAAGGGCTGCTGCATTGGACAAAGGCAGTGGTGTTCCCCTATAGAGGAGGGAAGGCTGCAAGCCCTCTGCTGGCACCTATAGCTTTCTACATCCCAGGAGCTACCAGAAAGCAGGAGCCACCAGAAAGCAGTACACCCACCGTACAGCTTATGAATGCAGTGGATTAGTTTATTACCGTAGGTTAGATACACAATTATTCTGATACCCTAAACCCTTACAAATCTTTCCTATTACATTTCCTGTGTAAAGATCTGGGGGCACATAAAGTGATGAACAACTGCATTTATAACAGTGCAGCTCTGCAGCATTCAAAATTTTTGCAAAATTTTGAAAAAGGGCAAAAATTACCTTTCTCTACACAAAACTTGGTGGCTTAGTTGCACAATCTAAAAATCTCATCTAGAGAAGACTGCAGACCTCAGAACCGTCAAAGCTGTGCAGGGGATAACTTTGAGCACCAAACCTATCCTCATCAAAGTTTAAAGCCTTTCAAAAGCATAACTTAAGGAATGGAAATAATGTTTTCCTTCCCTTCAGCACCTCTCATCTGTAGCTCTCAGAGAACTTCACTGGAGATGCATCACCTACATCTATTTTAGAGGGGAAACAGGGACACAAAGAGTTACGGTGATTTGCCTGTGGCCCTGCCAGGGGCAGGGCTGTTCCTGGCTGCCAGTGGGACACCTTCCAACCTTGGCTGCAAGGCTTGCCCAAAGGCAGCTGGAACTACCACCTCTTTACAGGGCTAATCTCCCTGTTCAAAGCCTGGCTTTAACACAGTAATGGCTTTAATTTAACCCAGTCTAGTTCAGGCGTGATGTTCCTATGGATGAATTACATAGGTCTGAACTGCAAAGGGTGGGAGGGCATGGCTGAAGAGTTAATATTCACAGCTGCCTTCTTGCAGCAGGAAAAGAGCATGAAAAGGAGTGCACAGCATTGAAGAGCACTTGCACCCATGATACCACAGATGCACTGGTTGTTGGTTAGTGCATACCCCTCGAGAGGCAGTGTGGTTGCTACCTCTGCATGGCCTTCTGCAATCAGATATCAACTTGCTCTGCCCCATGCTCTGATCTGGCCGGATGAGGACCAGCTCTATCCAAAAAGCTATGTAACTGCGGTTAGCCTGCTGCACTGCCTGAGCATCTAAGCCCAGCTCTCAACCTTTGCCTGTGAAAAGCTGTGGAGATATGGATAGTTGTGACGAGAACCATGCATAGGCTCTGTTTGCTCTGTCATTAGGGCAAACTCACCTCTGCTGTGCACCAGGCACGCATGTGGGACATGAAGATTTCTTTGCTCAGCTCAGAATAAAAGAAGTGAAAAAAGAGCCACCTAGACTCAAAACTCAGCCACAGTCTAGATTTACATCCCTAGTCCAGATCAGGGTCACAGATTAACCCCAAATACCAAAAGCTCAAAGTATATAAGCCCTTCTTACTCAGCATCCTCCAGCCTCCATCTCAGTGAGTCATACCAGTTCATGCCAATGACACAAAAAAGGTTTTCATCTCCTAATGCTTGCAGCTGGCATTAATTAATAATTAAAGAGTGCTGGAAATGTTCATGGCTCACTGCTGAACCAGGCACGTTCCTCTTCTTCCTCCTACTCACACTGCAACTTTTCTGCTGCAAACTCGGGACAAGTTCTGGGGACCAGGGCACCACACCATTGCTATTGTGAGGGGAGAAAAGCAGACTGCGTCTTAGGAAAGAGTACAGAATTGGTGCAGGAGTTGGGAGGAAGGTGCGCTCTCCCTGCATGGATGTCTCTGAAGCAGTAGGACTCTCAGCAGCTGGTGTCTGCAACCTCAGCTGCAAGGAAAATTATGGTCATATGTAGTAACCTTAACACACTGGTTGTAACCCTGCCCTGGCAAGAAAATAATATATATTCCTTACTGTTGAGTTGGGTAGATTTTTGATTAACCTAAAAAACTTTATGTGTACAAATGTTGCTGCCTCCCTGCTCAAATCCCCTGCAGATCATTTATCAATAAGGTGACAACGACACAGCAGAAGAACCCAGACAAAGAGAGCACAGTGCTGTTTGCTAGGAGAAAGTCTCACCATTTCATGCCATGCTTTGCTTTTTATCTTCTTGCCAGCTTTTCCTTCATAAAAATACTTAGTCTTTTAGCAGTGATTCCTGATCTTTGATCTCTGTGTGCTGAAATATTAGCATCCAGACAGCATTCTTGCATGAGAAGCGCTGCTTTGGACACTATGATCATTTTAAGAGGCAGAGAGAGGGTCTCTTTTGTGGGCTGCTGTTTTGGCTCAGCATGCAGATTATCCTCTTGCTGATTCAGGCTGGCAGCACTAACAGAAGTGAATTCTGAGATGGGATTTGCAAAACAAGTGCATGAATACTTTGGAACCACAGCAAAGTGGGCAACAAAGCCACTTAGTCTGTCCCTTGCCAAACTGAAGATGTTTTGAAGACTTCTCTTCTGACTCCATGCATGCTGTGCTTGGATATTACCCCTTCTTCTGTCCCTCAAGGGAGAAAATTCATATGTGAATCAATTTAGAGAGAGGGCATCATAGTGATGACAGGTGGGATCATAACAGCCCCATACAGTAGGATGAATGCACCTTCCCCTGGACTGGCTCCGTGTCTCCCCACCTTGGCACCTGGCACATTGGGAGCCTGCAGCTGAGCTGAAGAGGATGAAGCAGGAAGGGCATACCAGGCATAAAAGATTGCCCTGGGCTTATCTGGGGAGATAAGTTAAGCTTAAGTCAGCACTGAATGTCATATCTTTATTTATCTTACCATAGAAGCAGCCCTGAAATGCTGATACTGAATGCTTGTAAAGTGCTGAGCCTGTGTTTTCAGGGGATGGAAAGGGAGAAATTTACTGCACCCTCCATGTTTCGTGACTTGCTGTCCTTCCACACAAAGTTGCCAGGATGCCTTGATCCATATGAGGTAGAGATTCAGTGAAGGCCATAAAGGAAAACATAACTCTCATGTCTTCTGGTTTCCATCTTCACCCTCTGACTGTATCAGCAGATGTTTGCCACACACCTCTGTTTTGTCTGCAGAGAAGACACCAGCCAGCAAGTAAATGTGGAGGCAACAGTCACTAAGGCTTGAAAAACACCCACAGTAGCTGCCTCCCAGTGTCACCTTCCACCTGCCCTTGCTGTTGTAACAGCCCCAAACCATTGGGCTTTTGGCTGGCTTTGCCAAGTATGCGTCCACAGCAGAGCCACCGGGACAAGACTGCTGGGCAGAAATCCAGCCCAAGTGTTTCTACAAAAGCTTTCCTGAGTATCAAAACACTGAAATCCATTGTTCTCATCACAGGTGAAGGTTCCTCATGGCTGCAGCCAGGTCTATGTTTATTTAAGCAAGTAGCTGTTACCCCTCCACCTGTGATACTTCCCCATGCTCAGGCCCCACATCCAGCCCAGCACTGCCTGCAAGCAGCTTGGCAAGCCCCATGGGAGCTGGGGAAGGTGGGGGGACATCAAGCCAAGCTCCCCACACCCTTGCACAGCAATGGAAACGCACTGGGACCACAAAGCAGAACTGGCCCAAGCTATGAGATCCTTGGCCAAGGGAGACCACAGCCCTGCATTTCCACTTGGACCTAGACATCCACCTTCAGGCAGTCTTACCCAACCCTTGCCTTTGCACACATTAACCTTGAGCCTCCCAGTTCTTTCCCTAGTCTCTGGCAATAGCCATGCTAACCTTCAAGCCAGCTCTGCCACAGGGGACTGCAAAGAGGAGGTGGCTGAGAAGCGCGGTTGCAGGCTGGGAGAGCTCAGCCTTTGCCCAGCAGAGGCCAGCACAAACGCAGTTATTTCAGCAGACTGCTTGCAGGGAAGGGTTGTCTCTACCTGGCCTTCCCCGGCTCGAAAACAGTCTCTCAGCCTCCTGTGAGCCCTCACCTCTTTACTGCTTTGAGAGAGGTTTTCAGTGAGGGACTATGTAGTGCAACAGAAAGGCACTAACATCCTACATGGGTAGGGACAAGCTGCCACAGGCCCAGCCATCGCCCAGTTTCTGCCCTTCCCTTTGAGCAGCATAGTGATCCTGGAGGCTGGGCATGGCCAGATAATACTCACACAACACTTTAGAAATGCCAGATACCATGGAAATAAGTTCAAGAGGAATTGCAGACAACCGAAAGCAATCAGGGATGATTGCCCTGGGCACCACCCTGCCCTTTGCTCCTCATTTGAGCTCATTAACAGTTAATTTGCTGACCACAGTGAAGGCCACATCAGAGGACAGGCACTTGGTTACTTAGAAATCAAAACTAGTTGCGTGAGGAACCTTGAGTAGAGGCCAGGAGCCTGGAAAAGAAAAGCAAGGTGCAGAAGTGAAGGAATCTCCTCACGTAGCCTGAACAAGCAGGTTGTGCAGCTCTGCAAATAGCCTCAGGAAAAGGTATTTTTCTCAGTGACTAGTTGAAAGGGCTGGTGGCCCTGAAAGGATTTGTTGTCCCTTGTTGCTTGGGTGCTAAGGATGGTTTCCCAGGGGAACCATTCTTCATAACAAAGAGAGACCACATCCAAGACACCTAACAATCACTGGAAGCAACCCACAGGTCAAAAACCACTTGAACCATGCAGATCATCTGTGATCAGGGTTTTTGAGGGCAAGACTGGGGCAAACACAAGTCAGATTGGAAGATGTGTCCCTTAGCCCAAACATACACCCAGAGCTTGGCCAAAATGGCTGAGCACAATGCTAGTTAGAGGCCTTCCAGCTCCCAGCCAGCCATGCACCTTAACCGATGATGCCAAGACTATTGTTTAGGTTCTGGAGAGGATGTTGTTGCAAACCCGTCTCCCAGTCTCACCACTTACCACTTATTTTCGTTCTGAGTCGCAGTAATAAGTCTGAGACGTTACCAGTGAGTAGTCTAGCAATTCTGCGGGCATTATGCGGAACCCCACCCAGCCTGCAGGATCTGATTTTGACAGTTCCGCAACAAAAATATTGGCTTTGTGTCTGTGTGGGCATAGGTGATACATATACATCAGGGTAGGACCTTCTCCATGTGCAGCTAAAACCAAGCTTAGCATTTTATAGCCATGAGAAAACACAAAAGCTCGCAGCAAGGATGGAGATTTCTCATTATTGTAGGCTGTACTATGTTTTAAGTCACTGCAAGTTTTGCTGGGGCTCTGTTCCATCCTCCAGTGAGGAGCATGAGCCTGCAGTGCCCTGCACAGCAAAGCTCAAGTGAGGTAGCAGTAGCTTTTTTTTATCCAATTCTGCGTAACCCAGGAAGCATGGGAGCATCAGAGCCCTAAGGAACCGCAAGAGAAAAATCTGGGAGCAAACCCACCAGAAGCTGAAGGAGCAGAAGCAGAGCCTGTAAAAACGAGTTCCTCCAGAGCTACAGCCAGTTGTCTCTCCCAGGCTTAAAGATCCAAACCCCAAAGAAATGCAGTTTGGGAAGAGCCTTTGTAGCCTAGGTGGCTCAAAGCATGGCCTGTGTGGGGGATCAGCAGCTCAAGTTGTACCAATGGATAGGGTGAAGCCTACTGGTGTGAGATCTGGCAGAAGGGGTGGTGCAAGACATGCTGAAATTGCTCCTGCTGCTTTTTGTGAACATGGTTAGAATCTTTTTGTGCCTGTAGATGTATTCTGCATTTCCTGTATGCAGAAACCCAGCTGCCTGGCTGGAACCACCACCATCCTCCCCTATGTGTGGGCATCCCCCTTGGGGCAGGGGACAGAGCTGCACAGACAAAGGCTAGTGCAATCACCCATTGCCTCAGCACTGCTGTTGTAGGGTGGTGGCACCCAGGCCAACGTGTCTCCCATGCCAACCAGTCATTTCTGGCCACAATGCTTCCCATACTGGCAGAGAAGCTGGAGGCAGGAGGTTCACAAGCCTCTTAACAGGCCATAGCAGGAGAAATTGCAGTACTACCTGTGTCCATCCTGACGACAGCTTTCTAGGGCACGGCAGTGTTTGGTTATCATCCCACTAGTGCAAACCAGAGAGAGAAAATGGGCACAGCACAGCACAGTACCAGCTTTTCCCAGCGGCTCTTGAAGGCTATGATGATGGGCCAAAACCCATCTGGAAATATGCCGCTTCTCTGTGCCCGAAAGAAGTATCTACAAATTGGGTCCATTTAGCTTAGTTAAAAGCCTATGTCAGCAGCACTGCTTGTGGTACCCTATGCTGAAAAAGTTGCAGCTGATGCTTCTTGGAGATGGCAGCAGTCCTGAGCCAGCATTAGCAACAGGACCTGCACTGGCAGGTGGGCTTCAGCCTTGTATATAGAGTGGGGCTGATAGGTGGACTGCTGACTGGTGGCATGTTAGGTGCAGAGACCATCTGTATGGATCAGCTTGTGTTTCCACTAGATCAGACCCAGCAGAACTAATCTATTCTTCACTGACCTTTCAGGTTTCTTCTGCTTCAATGAATGAGGTAGAGCAGTAGCCTTTTGTAGAGCTGTGACTGGGGGAAGGGGAAACAGCATAGGCTGCAGCTATGTGCCTTATAACAGGGTGTCTTGGAGCAAGGTTCCTGCTAGGTCCTGCTTCCCCTGTGCACTCCAGTACAGCATCACCATCCCCCTCCATGCTGTGATGCTCCTCCCCAACTGCACCGCTTGTCAAGCTGAAGGCTCCACCAGCCCTCCAAGACCCACACGTGAGGTGACACGGTAAGGCAGCATACCTCCACACATGCAAGGGGAGCACATGGAGGTCTAGCCATCAGCAGCAGGGAGACGAGGGGGTCAGCAGGGAAGAGACCTGCAATGCTATGTGGCACATCAGACTTGTTAGCTAGGTCCAGCCCTGCAGCAAGGAGGGACCCATCATCCCCCAGGGACACCCATCATCCCACAAACCATTGCTCCCCAGCCTGCCATATGGGCCTCCCTTCTAAATGTGGGGCTCCAGCTGCTGGCCCTGAATTAGACACCCACACATGCAGGGCTGTTCCCTGGACTGCAAGCACTCCCTTCCTGCTGCCCACATCCTCACTGTGTCATGCTGGGCCTTAGGAGTGGCTCAGGTCCTATTTTGGAAACAAAGAATTAAGCATTTTCAATCTTTATTTTACAAAAATAAACCAGTTTTGCCCTGGTACTCTGTAGCCCCCAACCTCCCTGTCCACCCCTGCTCCCATTCCTCTCCCTGGAGCTCCAGCTGTTGCATGCTGCAGCCAGCTGCTCGCATGGAGGCTGCCAGTGCCGCACGCTCCTGCGAGCGTCCCCGAGCAAGCACCGGGGAAGGGGGTTAGTGCCCTTTTCGAATGCCTCCTCTTCCCAGGATCCAAGCTGGAAACTGCCTGAAGATGCCTCCTGGTGGCTCTGCCATTTCTGCACAGGGAGCAAGTCTTAGGCAAGTCACTCAGAGTACACACTTTGAGAAGAGGTGTCCGTCCGTCCGTCCCTCTCCCTTGGATGGAAAAGCGAGCCCCACGAAGTTGCTTCTTGCCATCAGTGGAGCCGGCAGGCTGCCATCCTGCTGGCTGGCTCAGTGCTGGAAGCGTGGGGAGCTGATGTGGGGCTGGTGGAAGGAGTGTGTGGCATAAAGCACTTCTGGAGGCGGCGGAGGGGATGTCAGGATGGAGCAGAGTGGTTCATGGGAGCTCAGCATCGAGGCGAAGTGCTTCATCTCCTCCGTCAGCTGCTTGATCTCCCGGCGCAGGGCAGCGTTCTGCCTCTCCAAGTCTTCACTCTCCTGAAGAGACAAAACCACAGGGGCTTCCTCAGCGCAGGAGCCACAGGGATGAGCTGGGGACACGGGGGTCACAGAATTTCCAGAATGACACGTTTCCGGTAAATTTGGTACAGAGCCGTGCCTGGGCAAACCCCCCTCCCCCAGCCGGCCAGGCCGGGTGCGGGTGCGGACGCGATGCTGGCGGCCCCAGCCACGCTCCCCGGCCCCGGCTTACGAGAAGTGACTGTGGCGTGCTCCCGCCCAGGCTTTCTCGCTCCCTCTCTCACACACACACACACACACACCGCCAGGCCGCTTCCCGGGCCGCCCGGCCGGGGGGAGGGTGCGTTGAATAACCGCCGTCTTTAACCAGAAAACCACCTGCCACAGGAAACCTGTCATTGCCCTGGAAAGAAAAGACTCACTGCTTCCTGCTAGCAGCCGGGGGAAACCAGCGGCATGGTGGGGAGGAGGGGGAGACGCTTGAGTCAGAAGAAAAGAGAAACTGAGGCCCCAGAAGAACCGAATTAATACTGTTATTAATGAGAATAACAACAAAGTGGTTAATAATGATGTTCAGCCTTGTCTCAATGATCCTGAAAGCACTGCAGCCTTTGCTACCTCAACTGCTGCCGAAATGCAGCCAGCTCCAGGCTGGAGCATCCCAGGCACTGACCTACCATGGAGCCAGCAGCCTGGGCAGGACCAGAGGAAGGAGGGAGGGAGGACGTGACAGCAGGCTCTGCAAACTCAGCCAAGACACCTAAGGCAGGACCCAGCACTCCGAGGCCCTGGAAAGCTGCACCACCACCTTGGCAAAGTGAACCTGTCAGCCCTCCACTTGCCCCTCTGCTGTCACACTGACTTCTGACGGTGCCCGCTCTCTGCGCACAGGTTGAAATGCACCCAGCAGTTACAGCGGCTGTCACAGGAGGAGCTCGCACAGCTAAAGAGCATCTCTCAGGCGTGACTAAATGCTTTGGAAAACATGACTGACGTCGAACTCAGGAGCTGACGGGAATCACCCAAGGGCTGGGAGCCCCAGCTTCCCCGTGACTCATTCCCCTCAAAACACAAGCTACAAAGTCCTGGGGCAGATGGAGCTGCTGGCTCCTTTTATATCACCATAGCTCAACCTGAGCCTGCTCTTCTGGGCAGAACCACATCAGAGAATCTAAGTTCCTGATGCAGAGCCGACCAAAGGCAAAGAGCACTCAAGGAATGAACCCAGAAGCAGCAGGGGGTCACTATCCACCAGGAATTGGAAAAAAATTAGCAAAACTTCATCATCCATCCTCTACTTGTCTCCCTGCATTTCTCTAGCTGCCTGTCAGGATCCTCTCTGTCTGAACCAAATTGGTCTTAGACCCTGTGCTCCCATCCCCATGGGAAGGCAAGGAGTGCATTCTAGCTGAGCAGTAGTAATCTCATAAGCAAGTGGTTTGTCATCTGCTCTAAGAAGAGCAACCCAGTTCTTGGTGCACAGGTAGGATTTTCCTGGGGGAAGATCAGAACCCATATCCACCTCTAGGATTACTTTGGAGAGAGCACCAATGCCAAGGAAAGGGTGTCTCTTCACCCCTCTCAGGTACAGTCACCCAGAGCCATTGCTGCTGACAGACATAATGCAATCTGCCTAGAGCTATGTCAGCTCTAGAAGGATCATCAGCTACTAAGAAAAGAGGGAAATCTCTGTCTTAAACCCAGCTCCAACCAGGGACTGAGGGCACTATGTAAGGAGGAAGGTTCAGGACCAACTTCTCAAGAATTCTTCCCCAAAATGGGGATCTGGGGGAATATGAAGACCACTAAGTCAAAGGATATTTTTTTGAGCATGAGCCCAACTACCACTTTTCAACGGGCAGCCAAGCCCAGTGCAGGGATAAAGACGGTCTCTGCCCACTGTAGGCTGTGTGTGTTCTGCATCCTGCTCACCAGCGGCCCAAAGCACATGGGACTTCACTTACCAACATGCAAAATGCAAAGGAGCCCAGCCACTGACCACACACTCCTGCCCAAACACACACAGACAGAAGTGACCATCCTTCCTGAAAAGCAAATGCCTAATTCTTCACACTGGGAAGAGCTTCAGGGGTGTTCATGGTGCCACAGGAAGAGAGTGGGACAGCACGGTGAAACCAAAGGAGTGAAAATCCATGCTAAGCAACAGGAAAAGCCTCCAAGTACTGTAGAGTGTTCAGATGTAGAAAGGGATACAAGCACTACCATATTAGAAAATTATTAATATTTGTTTATCTACACTGTGTAGTGTCTCAGGGAACAGATCATAGGAGATGGCCCATTCAGCTCCACATTGCACCATCATCCTTACCAATGAATACAAAGTGCTACTGTCTCAGAAAAGCATCCTTGTATGCTGTTGCACTGCTGCGTAAGTGATGGCATGAAGCACAAACCTGCGGAGAGTCAGCCCGGGTGAGCTTGTACTTTCAAAGAGTTTCTGACTGAGCCAGTCAGAAGAGGTTAGGAAAGGAAATCGGTAATGTCAGACTGAGATATAAAGATGGATTCAAAACTAGCTGCAAAACTAAATGCTTCAGTGGCAGTCATCCTGGCCTGTATGATCTCGCTGCGAGCGCTGACTCCTACATCCTGCCCTGGCCTCACTTTTCCTGTCCTGCCTTAACCGAGCATCTCCGCTCCAAGTCCCCAGGGGAAAAGCATGTTGTCCCCTATGTGAGCCCTCAGCGCTGGGGATGGGGAAGGGTGGGAGTGCTTACCAAGTGCAGCGTGTCTGCTTTCTGGGTCTGCCTCAGGCGGCTCTTCTGGGCAGCGATGCGATTCTTCTCCCTCCTTTGGACTTTCCTCATGTCATCAGAAGAGTCCTAGGGAAACAAGGCATGGAAATGATTGGGGCATCCCCTCCCTCGCCTTGTTCCTGCAGGGCCATAGGTGGGAAAGGGGCACAGCAGATAACATCACTGAAGCACAGGGCATGTGATACACACCCTCAGCACCAGGATAAAGCCATACCCCAGGGATCTGTGATGATTTTGGCATCCCCATTGCCAGGAGGGGCAAGTCTGATACCCTTGGGCAACCTGGCGCAGCTGGGAAATGACCACTCTACCTTCACCAAGACACAGGCCTGGGATATGGCTTGAGGGACCAGAGAAAGGACCTCTGTCCAGAACAGAGACAATTTTAATTCCTTGTACAGAAAACCTTTCCCTTCCCCATCTCTCTGTGGGGATACAGTACTGCAGACATTCCAGCTCCTTGGCTAAACCATCTCTCCAGAGATTCAGCCTGTGTTTTCCTCCTTTCATCCCTGTAGGTCCCACCCCCTCTCCATCACCTTCTTCCTCAGGCTTTATTTGCTGCAGACCCTTACAGTGCAATGTGGCCCCTGCTTTGTTCAAATAGACAGAGCTTTTGCGTTTTCCTCAGATCTCATTTGCTGCAGCTCTCTGATCTCTGCGCTTGCTCTTTTCTGGAGTCCCTTGGTAGCAATGCCTGCAATGCTAACTGCAACACTCCCAAGCCCCTTGGGCAGGGAAGAGAGAGCACTTGTCTCCAGGCTCCAGGTCATGAGCTTCATGCAGCAGCCATTCTCTGCTGAGATCTAGTCCTGCTGCTGCCTTCTGACAGTTGAAACGGTCTCACAGACTCTTTCATCTTCTATTTTCATATTGCACTGCCTCCTTTGTGGACTCTAACATTCACACCACCACTTCTCCACAGTACTACAAAACTCAGCCACAAAAGTTATCTTCCCAGCCCATCAGTCTGTCCACATCCTCTCCCCCCTCCACCCCGCCCAAGATCTTTTCTTTTCTTTGAACTTAACCGTTTTATCCTTGTCTTCAATACCCTACAAATGTCTCAGATACAGCAGCTCCCAGGTCCTGCACCAAGTCCAGTCCCTATCCTTTGGCAACCCCTGTGCTTTATCCCCTTCCCTACCAGGATGCCTCCCCATTCCTGGTTGCAAGCCCGAAATCATCTGCCCTGATAATCCCCGAGATTTCTGAGCAAAGTCTCAGGTACTTGCCATTGTTGCCAGCCAGCCCTAGAGAAATGCCAAGTGACAGGTATAATAAAGCTTAGCCAGAAAAGGCAGTGGACTTGTGTCAGTATCTGCCAGAAAAAGACCTACCATTGAAGTACTCTGTGCAACAAAACAAAATTTCTCTGTCAAGTATTACTGAGATGAAAAATCTCTGAGGCTGAACAGAAAAGAAAGCAGACCCAAAGCAGCAGGGCTTTTCTGGGTCCCAAGTGCTGTCCACAGCAGCAGGAAGCAGGCAGGCTGCCCCAAGCTGTCCTGGTCCATGGCGAGGAGGTACACGCTCAGGATCCTTGCCAGAGCACCGACTCTCACGCCGAAGCTTCTTGCCTGCTGCCTGCCTGGTGTGTATCACAGGGCCCACCGTGCCCGGGGGTCCTGGCTCCCCAGTTGCCCCTGGCATTGCCCCAGGTTACTGGGCCTCCTCGCTCTACCCGTACCCAGTTTGGTGGCCGTGGTTCCTGCCAGGGCTTTTGGCTCAGCCCCACATACCTCTCCCCACAACCGTTCCTAGAAAGCCCCGCCATACTGCGCTGTGAAAATGCCAGCAGTGGGTGCCACCCTTCCTCCTGCCCTCCCATGGCCCACCCCAAAGGACTCTCCAGCCAGGAAGACTGGGGAAGGGCCCCTGCTTTACCTGCTTGCTGGGAGGGGGAGACTGGCTGAAGCTGCTGGAGTCACTGCTGTCGGAGCTGTGGGGCATGGCTCCCGTCTCTGGCTCCCAGGGCCTCTTCAGCTTCCTTTGTGCTCTTGGTGTGCCTGCCTTCTGTCTCACTTCCCTTCCCTCTCCCCTGCCCTCCTCTGTGCCCCCTGAGATGGCCCTTGGCTTCCTGGCTCTCGCCTGTCCTGGAGGCACGCTGTCCTCCTGCCGCGCGCTCTGCCACTTTCTCTGCCTCTCCTCTTGGAGCCTCTGCACCTTCCCTTTAGGTCTCGGCCTCCTGTGGTTTCTCAGAACCTCGGGGATGTAAGCTGAAAGTCACGTGGCCGGAAACTTTAATGCGAAGAAGAAAAGTTACAGAAGAAGAAAAAAGAAAAAAAAAGAAGAAGAAAAAAAAAAGCACATCTGGGAAAAATGAGCTTCAAAATAGCCTGAAAAACCCCCGAAAAACACCTTCAGGCAGTTGAAAAACAGCAAGATGGGTTTTCTCTGAGACAAACAGCAGAGACGGAAAGGAAGAAAAGCCCCGGCTCTGGCTGCGAAACCTGGACCCTCAAAGGAGGGCAGTGCGGAGGAGGTGCTGCCAGAAATTCCAGGGGCACCGTGCACCATGCCAGCCCTGCACGCGGGCAGGAGGTTGGTCCAGCCCCAGGCAGCCTCCGCCACCCCAGCGGGGGAAATTCCCAGGCAGCCACCCACTTCCCCACAACCCACCCGCCCCCTTCCACCGCCCCCAACACCATTGACGTGGGTCCTGGGGAAGGGATGGATACCCTCAGCAGGTGCCACATAGATGCTGTTTGTGCAGATGACTCGCATGCGTACAATGAAGCACCAGTCCCACCTAAGAAGAAAGGCTCGGGATTGTAGAACATTTGGACTGGTTTTGCTAGGACTGGTATTTTCTATAAGGCAAAGCTCTTTATCACTTTAAAACATTCATTAGTACCTCATCACTGGCCTATAAGTGGAATATCAACCCTGGGATGCAAATTAAAGTGCTGTGAATGTAATTGTCTATGGACCCAGAAGGTAAACCTGAGACCTCATTCTCACTCCACACCATGGGATGAGCTTGGCTGCACCCCAGGGGATAAGAGACTGTCATGCAGGGGTCCTGACTCCCTGCCTGCTGCCCTTTAGGCCCCTCTCACCACAGCTGGCAGTAGAAGTGTCCAGTTTTGTGCCCCCTAGTGTAAGAAGGACAGGGAGCTGCTTGAGCAAGTCCAGCAGAGAGCTACCAAGATGATCAAGGGACTGGAGCATCTCTCTTATGAGGAAAGGCTGAGACACCTGGGTTTGTTCAGCCTGGAGAAGAGAAGACTGGGGGGGGTGTGTCTTATCAATGTTCATAAATTCAGATTTATAAGTATCTGAAGGGTGGATGTCAAGAGGATGGGACTGGACTCTTTTCAGTGGTGCCCGATGACAGGACAAGGGGCAATGGGCACAAGTTGGAACACAGGGAGTTCCACTTAAATATGAGAAAAAACTTCTTTCCTGTGAGGGTGCCAGAGCAGTGGCCCAGGCTGCCCAGAGAGGCTGTGGAGTCTCCTTCCCTGGAGACATTCAAACCCCACCTGGACGCGGTCCTGTGCCCCCTGCTCTAGGTGTGCCTGCTCACGCAGGGGGGTTGGATGAGATGATCTGCAGAGGTCCCTTCCAACACCTACCGTTCTGTGATTCTGTGAAGACGTGGGACAGGACTATGGGGAGACAGGAGCATTATGGCACATTGGAGGTTGCTTTCTTACTATTCGCCCTCTGCCAGCACCCAGCTTGGGCATGGCCCATGCAGATGGCAGCAAAGAGAAGCTGTTTTGCATCCCCTCATTTCTCCCCTGATCTGTGCTGTGTGGAACTATTTCCATCCTTAGTATGAGCTTTAGCAGGCTGAAGACACGCAAGCAGCCCCTGGGACAGCAGTGCTTCAGGAGTACCCTCAGGGTACCCCATGTTAGCAGCTCTGGAGGTGACAGTGCAGGAGCAGGGAGTGCCAAAGCAGGAGCCATTTGCTTTCTGACCTGCTCATGTCACCAGAGCCAGTGGGATGAACTGGGTCCACGTGCCAACAGGCTCTCCATCCACAGACAGGAACACATGTCTTCAGAGCAGCTAAGTTCTTGCACGTGCCATGAGGAGCAGACACAGAAATGGGCATGAACCCACCCACAGTAACACACTCCTGTAGAAAGCAGCAATTCCCAGTTCCTACTTATGGGTTTTTCTTGCATATTGGTGTTGTGGTTGAGTTTCTCCCACCTCAGGCAGGAACAGCGAGCAAGTCTCAGCAGCAGAGCGTCAGCAAGGGCACTCAAGATGCAGTTGCCATTAGGGCAAAAGTATTGGTAGCTTTGGGTTTGCAGCCTTATTGCAGCACAGAAAGCACATGCACAGGGGAGCACATGCCTGGAGCACAGTGCAGACTTGTGTGGGCATTGCTGGCATTTCTTCCCAGCCCTGCCACTCGTGGAGCCAACGCAGGGGCAAACATGGCCAAAAGCAAGAACCACATGGGGCTGGCTATGGGCTGGGCAGCTCGGGGAAGTTGCCTGGCCTAGCTCCAGTAGCAAGACTGCTCTGGTTTGGCCCATTTCCCTCTTCAGAAACATCGTGCAGCACTGGTGCGCTACAGTATGCTGGCACTTGACCCTATTATCTGAACATTTCACATCCTTGAGTGTATTTTTTCTCCCGGTGTGCTGTAGGGAAATGCTAGGATCCTCCACACTTTTGAACATGGCTGTCAGGGTTTGCTTGTTTGGCATGAGCCACCCTGAGGGACACCAGCTCCTAGCAGTGCAGCCCCCCTGTAGCAGGCAGGGCTCCTCTGGCACAGCCAGATCCAGGAATGGAGCAGCTGAAGGTACCAGTGAGACAAGGGTCTCATGGGGTGTTGAGTTCAGGCCTCCCAAGACACCGGCTAGCGGCACAACCATTGAAGCATCCATTTGCTCATTGCATCACTACACTTCCTCTGAACTCTGCAACCCTGTACAGCACTTCCTTTCCAGGAAGCATGCTGCTGGATTCCTGCTTTCCCAAGGAAACCCATGATTCTCTGCTGGCAAGTGGGTCTCAGAGACCGCCTGGCCCACCCTGCTCTACAGACTGCTGTTGCTCAGGGCAGGAGAGATGGAGCTCCTTCCTCAGGGAAAAATATTCTTGTTCCATTATTGCGCAAACAAGCTGAATTCCCTCCTTTTGTATCTAACGAGGCCAGCGGCCAAAGGGAGGTGATTGGGAAGGCAGCGGGTGCGTTGGCAGGAGGCGGTGCAGGGAAGCTCAGTGTCCCGGCAGGAGCTGGACGGTCAGTGCAAGACTGGCCAGAATGTGGCTCTGGCAAAGAGTATTCTTTGATCCATAGGAGAAAAGTTTTGAGCTGCACCCTGGTTTTCCCAGAGTTGGGCTTTCATTAAGAGCTGATGGAGAAATCTCAGGAGAGAGTGACATCGCAGGAGAGGGTTTGGACACTTGGTCTTGCTCAGCAGGAGTAAGAGAGCATCCCTCTTCCCTCCTTTCCCAAGCACATTCCTCACCCGCAAGCTGGCTACGATGCTAATTATGTCACTTATGAGAAATGAATAAGTGTGCTGTAAATGAGACAGTATCTCCTGGTGGGAAAGTGGGCAAAGCCTTCACAGCACTCCCCTGGGCTGGGCAGGATCCATGTTGCCTCCTCGAAGGCAGTGCCCCATGCCATTCCTCTGGAAAGAGCTGTGATTCCCCGACCCAGAGCAGCAGAAACCACCAATGTGGCTCCATCAGCATCTGCTCACAGCTCTCCGGGTGCTGCTCTGAACACCTGCTGCAGGCACAACATGGGGAGCTGATATCCTGCTGTCCCTCCCCAGGTTCTCCCTCACTATCCAGGAGAGTCTCAGGAGGCAGCCTCCTAATCTCTGTGCTTGATTTAGGTGACTAAATTTACACCATGAATAACGTCCCCTGACTTTTTCTCTGGGATCATTTAGGTTTCTTGATCTTAATCAGAGTAGCTGTGAAATCACTGTCAGTGGCACTGGATGAACTAAAAAGTGTTAGATTTCTGCCATACCGGCAGCTTGACAGAGCAGGGATATTTCCAGAGGTTTTTAGAAGGAGGGGACCATCCAGTTCTGCCTTTGTCCCTTCTGAATAACAGTGGGCACTGCTGAGGGAGTCCTGTTCTCTCCAGTACAGAGAGACTGCAGGGACTCTGGAGGCTGGGCTTAGTGTCTCAACTGCCAGAGAAATGGTTTGAAAGCAGCAAGATGCAGTTCAGCAAGAACAAATGCAAATGTAAAGCAAAGTGAGATGTAGGTAGAAGAACTGGGGAATAACCGCCTGGGCAGCAGAATGGCAGGGAAAAATCTGGGGGCTGCAGCACATTGTAAACTGAAGCTTTGCCAGCAGCACAGAGGTGTCACAAAGGGGCCGGGTATTGGCCTGGAGTGCTGGGTGCAAGGCGCAAGGTGGAGGAGGCAACTGCCCTGTGCTGCCTATGCAGGGCTAGGATCCGCTCACAGTCCCAGGTCCAGAAGTGGAAAGGTCCAGAAGTGGAAAAGTCCAGAAGAAAATAGTACAAAGGATAAATATACAGAAAACTTGTGCTAAAAGAAAGGATTGAAGAAATTGGGTCTATTTAGCCTAGAAAAGAGAAGTCTTGGGGGCGGGAAGTGGGTGGGGAGGAAGGAGCAGTCTTTGATATGTTGTAATGGAAAGGGTGGTCAGCTGTTTTTCTGTGCAGCCAGCGCAGGGTAAGAAGCACCAGGCTCCAACTGCAGCAGGAAAAGTTTGGGTCTGAGGTTCAAAGCAAGATGAGGTTAGGAAGACCTTGGGATGGGCAGTTCAGGAAAGTTATTCAAGCCCCTTCATATGAAGTGGCTGGGAACAAACCTCTGTTGGAAAGGGTCCAGGTTGAAGCCTGCCTCTGTAGGGTGGGTTAGAGTTATGTTCCCGGGGTTTAAATAAGGAAAAAAAAAAAAGCTATTAAGATGGGCTCCTGAGAGCCCAGAGAGCACATGGGGCATTTCTCAGCCTTACCTGCAGCCAGTCCCTTCACCTCCAAAGCCCAGAAACATCCCTATGTCCCACCTGTGCAAACAGCTTCCTCAGCACCAAGGAGGAGTTTCCTTGTAAACCTGCTACTCCAGCCGTCTCACCTGCTGCAGGCTTACATCAGCAATGTTCAGAACTGCATCTCACCCCATCCATCTCACCCATCTTGTTTGCGTGACCATTCAGTACATAGTGCTATTTAAAAATCCAACCTAGAGCAGCTACCAACTTCAGCCTCCTGTAAACCACTGAGGTTGTTTCTGCTTCACATGTAGCATTTTATGCAAATAATTTCTTACAATATTTGGACAATTGCAACAATTTGCTTATCATTCCCCACATGAGCTGGGGACTTCTGTGTGGGATTCGGTGCTGATAAGAGATGTTAAGTGAATGGTGGTGTTGAATAAAAGTCCTTGCTCTCTACCAGGCAAGCTTCTGCCATGTCCCATTCTGTCTGTGACATGGGCAGCTTCCCCAGCTGGCAGGATGGCTTGTCTCCATCACCAGGGTTATTTCATCTCAGCTGAGCTGAGTATGAGAGTGAGGTTTTGGCAAGAGAGCTCAAGCTAGTCCCACCAAATTCATCCCACCTAGCAGAGAGCAAACGCCCATCTCACAAACACTTTCAGTCCTTACTGGGCACAACCTGCCAATGTACAGGAAACAGGTACTTTACACCCTGAATGTCTGATAAACGACAGGGGCTGTAAATCAAGCACACAAAAGTATGGAAATCCCAGAATTAGCTCCCTTAAGCACAATGCATTTACACCTTCATGCCCTGTAACACGCTATGCTCTATCTATCTATGATCCACAAAGGTTTCTTGCCTGGGATGGCTGCATTACCTTTATTGCTGTCCTGTGGGCAGAGCCTACTCCAACATCCTGCTTTTCCATTTCTTCACAGACTCTTTCTAGTGCTCTTCACTTCAGCACTGAGTGAGTGCTTCAGGGCTATTAAGCAAGCTGTTTTCTCAGCCACCTTTTCAGGTGTGGGGGTGGAGTTATCCCTATTTAACAATTGCAAAACAAGAGACAAAGAGCGACTCAGGTCATAGGTACTCATTCATTTTGGACATACAGTTTGAACCAACTAGGATCTAATTTTATAGTGGTTTTGGCTCTATATAGCACTTTATTTAACCAAACCCCAGCTCCTGGTGTCTGTGACTGCAGCTGCAAACTTGTAGCGCTTTTGTAAATCAGCCCCGACAAATGAGGAACATGCGGCTGCTCCTGTGAAAGCTTTTGCTTATGTGGCTCACCAACTTACAGCGTAACTTCGAGGCAGGGGCAGACACAGACCCGGCTCTCCAGGGAGGCACCCAGTGTCTACCCAGGAGACCCTCCTTTCTTTCTGCAGTCTCTCACTTCACTGACTGGATAGGAGATCCCTAGCCCTGCTCAGAACAGGGGCAGTCTGGCTGACCAGCTCATCGCTCCCTCTAGCCGAGGTCCAGCCTTGGTGCTGAAGAGATGCCACTCCAAGGGAAAAGGGAGGAGATGATCATATGCACAAGACAGCTGAAGCTAGGTTGCCCAGGCAAGCCTATTTCTGGCAATTTCTAGCTCTTCAGTACTTTGCCACATTTATGGGGTTTCTTGAATGTCATTAGTAATGCTTTTTTATGTCTATGGTTTAAAAGAAGGAAACTGTAGAAAGGAAACACCAAATGTGTTAGCTTTCCAGATATGGGCATAGAGCTCCAGGTAGCTGGGATCCATCTGACCCTGCTGGAGGGAGAGAGCAAGCCTGGCCAGAGCCTCCCAGCTGAATGGTTGGCAGGAGGTTGTCAGAGTCTGACCTCCAACACATGGGAGTTTCAGTCTCGAGACACAGGTAATTAGACTTCAACCCAGGCTATTGAGGGATGAACCACAGTCTCTTTCTCCTGTCCTGTAAGTATGGGCTCATTGGGTAGTTAGCTGAGCAACCTCTAGTCTGTTCTTGGCAAGGACTTAGTAGCTCATGAGCAAGTACTCAGCTGTGCACTTTCACGACTCTCCAGGGCAGCAGATCCCAAATCCAGGTAGAGTACATCCATTTAAGGCCAAGCTTTCTCTCAGTGCTGTCTTCACAGGCCCTGTCTAGCTTCTGGTTACTGGCCAGAAATGGACCAGATCACCCAGCCACGCTGAATACGTATGCGTTTGGGGCACCGAAAAGACTTGGCTGCCAGATGCCCCCCACCCCAGTCAACCAGGGCTTCTTTGCTTCCGCCGCCTGGGGCTGAGCCCACCGGCTGAACTATCCAAGCGCATGGACAGGGTGTGCGGAGGGTGCAGATGTTGTCTGACGGTTTGACTCATCTCGGTGGCAGTCTCGTTCAGTGATGATGGGGAAGGCCCAAAGAGGAAGGGCAGTGACCCGTTTAACCAGAAGGGCTGATCCACCCAGGGGTAGACTTACTGGTGCTGGTAAGGGGCCATAGCCCCAGCTTCCTTTGTGCATGCACATTTCCAGGCTACACAAAGGCAGGAGAGATGCATGACTGTCCAGCCCTGCCACTGTGGCAGCAGGAGCCAACCTTGGGCCTCTGATAGTGCTGCAGCAAATCCAACAACAGCAACTAAGCAGCAAAATTTGTGCTCCCAGGGGATGACCACAGCCTGACAGAGCACTTGATGTTCACTGGGCATTGGTTGCGGCCATGCCCCATGGCATGGGGGCAGAGGGTGAATGCATTACTTATCTCTTAAATTGATACATGACTTTTGTGTGCATTGCGTGGCTGCTCCATAACTCTATTCAGAGGAAAATGTTTTTCAACACCATCCATCACTATAAGACATGTTCAAGCTTCCCAAGGATTGAGTACAGCTTA
>VZTV01064835.1:0-13634 GCA_013400875.1 Anhinga rufa
CTGGGGCTAAACCACAACACTCTCTTTCAACTTCCCCTGGAATACTTAAAATAGATGCCTCAAAGCATCTGACATATTTGACAGAGATGCTACTAACAAAAAGACAAAACAAAAACTTTTAATTGAAAGTTGATTCTTACAGATCATGAGACTAAAAGACTGAATATTCATCATGACAGAAGGATTTCCAGCCATCAGGAATCCACAATCCAGACAGTATCTACATCAGCTATTAATAATGCATTAAAAATAATCCATGCTCCTGAGACTTTGTACAATCACTGCTCACAAGGGTTTAGGTCACATGGTCCTTATTTGTTGGGAACCAACCCCTCAACCAACACTGGTTTGCTTGTGTACTCACACTGTTCATTTTGCATGGCCATGTATCACACAGATCTCCAAACACAACTGAGCAAGAACACAGCAAGAAGAAAAGACTCGATCCAAAGTTCCATTTACCCCACTATGGCTTTCTGAAAACAGCCAAATCCCTAGGGAAGACGGTTTGACTGTGGCAAGCATATTCCCCCAACTGGCCTCCCAGTCTGGAAAAAAATGTGGTTCACGGATGTTCTGAACTAGGGCCAGCATCTTTGTTTTCACACTCTTCAGCTCAGAGATCTCAGCATCCCAGTGTGAACTGAGCAGACATCTTATTTCAGTGGTGCCCCAACACCTTTCATGATTTGAGAGCAGTCACAAAACTGTAACCCGCTTCCTGCCACGCACCCTTGTAGCCTGCTCCAGAAAAAAAATTGTTCACAGTTCAGCAACACTACCCTCTAGTGCCTTCAAAAAAGGGTATTCAGGTTTAGAAATAGAAAAAAGTTTCTCTCCAGGAAGGTTGCACATAATAAACATCACCACCTTGTGGTCAAATAGGTCTCTCAATGTTTTTTACATAACACAATTTAGTCTTATTCTTAAGACTAAATGCAATGCATTACATCACAAGTATATAATTTTTCCATACCGTTTCAACTGTGATAAGATAAAGAACATACCACATTCTAAATGTTACAGTTTAATGTAATTCCTTTTCCAGAAGTCATCAAATTAGGAAGAAAGCAAACAAAAATAATCCTGAAGACTGTCCACATTTATGGGGTGAAGCACATAGTTTCAACCTAATTTTAATCCATGTTTTGTTTTTGCAAGCCGCCAAGAATCAGATGGACTAAGGAGTCTAAATTTAGAAACTCAGGGGCATGAGAAAGGAGAAAAAAGGGGTGAGAGATTAGAGAAAAACAGGCATTTCTTTTCTTTTCCAACCTATGCTAAATGCCCCAAATGCTCTTGTTGTATACGGGTATTTCATTCTCAAAAGACTGGCTAAAAGGTAAAATTATGGAACTGATGTGATATGATCTAGAAAAGGTCCTTTTTCATTCCAAATCAAACAAAAAAGGAAACAGGAACTTGGCAGTCAAACTCCAAGAATTCCTCATGTGGTCATCCAACAAATAAGGAAGTTAAATGGGTGCTTGGGGGCTGAGGGAAGATTACCAATTAACTTTACATCATGGGCATAAAGTACACAGTATCTGTGAGAAAAATCAACTGTTATTAAAAATATCAATATTTACCTTAGCTGTAATAAAAACAATGGCCCTCAGAATCAAAGCTCTTATTTTTACTAATCACACTTTTAAAAGTTAGCCTGAAAGTTTCTGCTACAGTGATCTTGTGAAGGTTGCACACCTAACATCTCAAAACATAGACTATCAGGAATACCTGGAAAACAAAATTCCTCTTCATAATGAATGCAGAACACTGAGATTCATTTTACACATCAATCTAAAATCATGCCTTTTGAAATTAGATTTTGGGAGTTTCTTTACTTTCTTGCCCTCTTGCAAAACAAAAACATAGACACACCTGTGTCTATTTCACCAACAGCCTGAGACAGCACAGAGACAGGTTCAAGCCTCTCTTGCGCTCAATGGCAAGCACTAGTTTGCTCCTCAGTTCTCCACATCCTAGCTACCTTCTGAATTATAATTAAAATATTTGTAAAAATGTCAAAATACATACCTGGCGTTTCTTCCCCATCAATGACAGCTGAGTCTGCCTTTGAGGGGACACAGCAACTCCTTTAACTTCCAAATCCATGCAAATTCAATGACAACCTTCAGAATGAACTGAAAACAGAAAAAGCTATTAACACAATAATGTATTTTATATATAAATACATCTGTAAATAAACATTATTGCAGTAGAACGAACATGTCTACCACCAATAATGTGAGTATTGTCTTCAGCAATCTATGAAATGTCGCTGGGCTCCCTTTTTCACCGCCTCTTAATTTTATTATTTCCTTGCTAATGCTTAACCAGATTCCTGTTCAAACTTACCTCTTTGCCTTAACTCCCTCTTACCCTCATGCTTCTCTTGATACCTTTTCATACCAGCATTACTGATTTGCTACCCAATGATAACAACCAACGTTTTTTACTCTTTGCTTACAGCTGCTGCCTGGCTCTCACCTGCACCATGTCCTGGGACAAAGTATTTTCAGGAAGACTTAAAGGCCCTCCTGGCACGCAGCCAGAGCTCCAGAGGCATTTTATCAGTATGCTGTCTCCTGCTCTGCTGGTTTTTCCTTCCACCCAGCCAGTTTTGAACCAAAAGCCTATCTTTTATTTCCCAGAAATCAGACGCTCCCATTTTCAAACCACCATCCACAAAAGCTGACCCCATTTGTACCCACTGAGCAGGTTTTAACTCCCAAGTATCCTTTCCTTTACCAAGCAGAAGCACAGCTGCAGAGCCTGCTCAGAGATGGCCACAGAGCTGCCCACAACAGGACAGCCTTCCAGCCATACTCCCCATTTCCAAAGCAGTTAAGATGAAGAGCCGCTGTCTTCATGCAACCTCAGGGCTCTTCATGAAACGTAGCATCCTCCCAATTGAGGGCAGAGGAGGAAGGAAGCACTGTTGCATTCAACCATTAACACACTGCAATAACTCCATCACAAAGAACAGTGCTGTTAGAGGTGAAATAAACATTATTTGGAGTACTGTGTCCAGTTCTGGGCCCCACAGTTTAAGAAGGACAGGGAGCTGCTTGAGCAAGTAGTGGGAGCAAGTCAAGGGACTGGAGCATCTCCCTGATGAGGAAAGGCTGAGGGACCTGGGTTTGTTCAGCCTGGAGAAGAGAAGACTGAGGGGGGATCTCATCAATGCTTATAAGTATCTGAAGGGTGGGTGTCAGGAGGATGGGACTGGACTCTTTTCAATGGCTCCCGATGACAGGACAAGGGGCAACGGGCACAAGTTGGAACACAGGAAGTTCCACCTGAATATGAGGGAAAACTTCTTTCCTGTGAGGGTGCCAGAGCAGTGGCACAGGCTGCCCAGAGAGGCTGTGGAGTCTCCTTCCCTGGAGACATTCAAACCCCGCCTGGACGCGGTCCTGTGCCCCCTGCTCTAGGTGTGCCTGCTCACGCAGGGGGGCTGGACAANGGCCCTGCCGCGTACAGCGGCGCGGAGGGGCGGCCCGCAGCCCGGCTGCGCAGGGCCCGTTGGCGCGGCCCCACCCCGCCGGCGGGGAGGGCGGACTCCCCGTTCCTCCTGAGGAAACGCCCCGCGCCTCAGCACCCCGCCCCGCGCTCCCCGGCCCGTCCGGCGGCGGGGCCGCGGCTGCTCCCCCGGCTGGCTGGCAGGGAGCGGGTTCGCGGCCTCAACCCACCCGTGCGGATGAAATCAGAGTTAAAAAATAGCAGCAAAAGGGCTCGCGGTGAAGTTTGTAACTCTGGGTCAGAAACACGGCAATTACCCCAAAGTAGCTCTAAGCCTTTCGGGCAAAGGCACCAAGTAGCAGCAGCACCCAGGGCCTGGGGAAGGGAACGGCACAGCGCTGGTGCTTGGAGCGCTGCCCCAGGCGGCGGTGAGGTCCCGGGGGCGGGAAGAGCCCAGCGCTGCGGCCGGCCTGGGCCCCCGCTCCTTCATTCCTCTGATGAAAGGCTTTGGAATTAGTTTCAGTTCACTTTCATTAGCCTTATCAGTTACCTCAGAGGATAGCCTCTATGCGATTACCATTTTTTAAGCAGTTCGGGTTGTCCTGAAAGGCCAGACCTATGCCAGTTATTTTTAAAAAACAGTGTCCAAGTACCAGCTCTGATTCATCTGTGCTGTCTCAGGGAAACATCTGTCACCTCTTGAGACACCCCAGCTTTTTTGTCAGTCAGTTTTCCAAAGTTAGGCAAAATCTCACTTACTGCAAAACTAAATACACTGACACTAAGGATGTATTTCTGGATGCTGCTCCTTCCAAGCCTGCGTGATCCATTTTTAGAACCAAAGACGTACCATGTTTCTACAGAAGAATGAACAATTCATTCCGTTTCAGTGACACAGTAATAGTTTTGGTCCCTTTAACTACAGTACATTTCCTCAATAAAAACAAATCCAAGAGTTATTTTCCTGTAAGAAAAGAAGATAGCAGAAGAGTTCAGGCGTTTCAACTGGCCTGCTGAAAAGCTATGCAATTATAAACCAAAAATTTAACAGCACTGTACTGTCAGACCTACCTCTTACATAACTCCTGTCACTAATGGGTGGCCGTTTCACAGGCACGCACGTTAAGCAAACAAAAAATTAGTAGAAAGTAAAAGCCTGGGCAAAAATTATTCTGGCAAAGGAAAAAAAAATTATTTTCTGAACACTGACCTAAAAAAGCCACTACTGAGTTGGCATAATGTATTGGAAAAAAAGAAACCCCCAAGCCACACAGTTCTTGAAGGTTACATAGCAATCTATCTGTTCATACTGATTTAAGAAAAAGTGTATTAGCAAGCCAGATTCTATAGTACTAAAATATATATGAAGCAGGGATACTAGTACTAATGGGCATCAATTATTAGGCAGCTGCTGGGTTTAACCAGTGGCAGGTGGGGAAGAAATTAAGTGATCCAGTGTAATGCATTAAGGTTTAAATTCACCTACAAAACTATACAGCATTCCTGAGGAGACAGCAAACTGAGCACAATTATTTTAGAATAGTGTCTGTGGCTAAATTTATCTCTCAAATAAAGAAACTTGTCTATGAACGCACCTCTAAGACTTCACCTGTACTGCTTTTGTTCCCCGCTCCTGGAGAAAAGTTTTCCACAAAGAGCTAAATTCATCAGTGCATGCTCTTTAATGAACTCAAGAAAGTCACAGTTCAAGTGGCACTATGCTTACTAGTTAGAAAACATTTATGAAACACCTATTCTTTACAGTCTTAATTACAAGATATTCCAATATTTTAGTGAAGCATCAGATATAATTACAGTGCATTATATACAGAGTACAGAAATATTTTTATAGGAAAAAATAAATAGAAAAAAATATGTAAACATCCTGAGTGAAATTCTGCTGCCACTGAAGTCAGTTACAGAACCGTCATAGATAGGAGCACAGGCAGTATTTCACCCCTCTTTTAAAGCATATAGCAGTGCACATAACTTCATTCAAAACAGTTTAAAGTGCGTACAACATTGTAAAAGAAAAATTCATAAGCTTTTGAAAGTTTTATGTATGCAGAATTCATTCATATATATTACGTCTCCTCAATACCATCTCTTCTGATTCAGTGGCATCTTTGTGTATCATTTCTTGGTCTTCTACCACATCTGGATCAAATTGATGTACTTCACATTCACCATACAATTCATGCTTTTCTATTTTGTAATCTTTATCAACATCCTCAAGGAAATCTTCATTGCTGTCATCTTCTCTCTCATCTATTTCTTTCTCTTGAGAATGTTCAGCAAATGACTGAATAAGATCTTCAAGCTTCTCATTACAAACGTGGCCGACATCTTATAATTCACCAAAAAAAAATCAAAACGAAAATTTAAGTTACTAGAAAGGCTTCAAATTTCAGGGTCAGTTTAGAAGGATAATATTTTTTTTTATTTGTTTTCTCTCTTTTTTTAACACTCAACTAATGTAAAAATTCACCAAATTTGTAGTGAACCATCCTTAACATTTAAGATTTCTCTTGGACTACTAGGTACCTCTTGGAAGTGCCCAGCTGAAACTAATGTACAATTTGCTGTCTTTTAGCACCTATTCTTAAAAAAAATAAACAAAAAACAATATATCAAACATTTTATATTAGATACACCTCAAACAGGAAGAATGGTACTCCTCTAGAATAAAATTAATTCCACACACATTACCTAAGATGCAGGAGCTGAACATTATTATAGTAAGATCTGTTTATTCTTTTAAAATATAAACTACTTCATTAACTATCCTACTAGAAATTGAAGTACCTTTCATCTTGTTTTCTGATTTATCCAATCCAGTTTCTTTCATCAGTCGTCTAATTGATTGGAGCTGTGTCATTATTTCATCTTTCTGCTCACAAGCTAAAGCATTAACACTAGAAAAAAAGACAGATGTCAACAGCTGAAAGACTACCTTGGAAGCGAGTGCTTGACAATAATGCACAAGATAGCAATATTTCCTTTGGTGGATAAATACCACAGTTAAGTTAGCAACACATTTTGGTCAAACCTTTCTTTGAGAACTGTCCCTTGAGAAGTGGGGATCCCATCACTGACACCTACTGAACAACCTAGTCGCTGAATTCTAACACTGGAACCCCAATGGCCAACGTTGAGCAACAACTACTGGAAGAAAAAATTATCCAAAGTAATTTTATTTTGAGGACAACAATGCCTAATGCAGAACTTTACAGTGTAGAGGCTTTTCTCATTTATTTCAGATTTTCTTTACTCTCTCTCCTCCCCATCACTACCTGAAATTTTTTAGGCAATTAAGTCAGTGGATTTGCTGCTTAATAGTTTCAGCACATACTAAGTTCAGAAGTACACTAAAGGAACAATCATGAAGTTTTGCATGTTTTAAACTAGGCTTCATGAAGAATGCCAGTCTACACAAAATGGACCATATGGATACTTTTATTTCCAGTAGATGGGTAAGTTCCTAGCTTCTTAAAGAAAGGACATCACTACAACTACAAGGAGATTACATTACTTATTGCTTTGTTTTACACCACAACAACGAAGTTATGTTTGCCCAAAATGCACACAATCACTTAACAGGCTCCTTTCAAAACACAAAAATCAGCAGCTATACCTTAATAACTAGTTTCATCTTCTAATGATATCAAAAGGAAGAAACTCTTTCTGATACCAGAAACATAATTCCCAGAAGGGCTTTCAAATGCCACTGAGCTTAAGCATTTTTTCAGTATTACTCTCCTTGGTTCACATTAAAGTTTGAATTGCTAAGCTACAGTAACTTCATTGTAAGTCTGAGCTTTTACATTTACGTTTGGTGAACAAGGCATGGGAGGTGTCTGTGAAAAGACTGCAAATGGTGGAAAAGGTATTACTAACAAAAGGCTACAGAAACAAGAAGTAATTAAATAAGGTTCTGAAACACTGTTCCCTACCTATACATAAGGAACATTTTTAGAACTCTCTGTTAACATTTTGGAGGATTTCAATTGCAGAAAACAATACTAACTCAGATGTTTTAGAAACACTCACCAGTTTGACAGTGGGTCCAGCTGAGTCAATAAGGAATTTAACATTTTTTCCGTCTGTGCTAGGTGCTGCTCCAGTTCTAAAAGCTGATGCTCTAATAAAAAACAAAAGCAGATCACTATATCCTTCTTAAAAACCCTATAAAGATTATTATATCCTATTTAAACATCCTGTTCTACTGAAGAAAACTGAACAGGTCTTAAGTGAGAAAAACATCAGACATTAAAAGACAGAGAATTATACTATATTACTATAGCTGTTTTAAAGAATATTACCATCTGGAGCTTTCAAACAAGCCTCTAACAAGTGTTTCAACTATATATAATAACAAAGTGGTTTTTGTAGGTTCCTAAATGCACTTAAGTAACTTTAAAAGATTGTTCTCATTTAGATACACTGCATCAATTAAAATATGTAGCTTTGTTCCAGCAGCAAATACACATTTCTGGTGAACGTATGCATCTTACCCGTTTCTTTTGCCTTGTCTTCTGTACTTTTTTCCTTTTTGGAGAGACTTTCTTCATGTGACTTCATCTTTAATAAAGACAATAAAGTTTTTGTTAAAAGACTTCATCATTATTTGTATATTAAAAATAAAAATGCATTTAGAAATTTACTGAAAGTAAACAGCAACCACAAAAACGTACTCTATTAATGAAACTTTTCTTCTGCCATGCCTTCTTCTTATCTTTAACTCTTCTGATTTTAAGCAATGACATCATGACTGACAAAAGTTATAAAAGGAAGCAGTTGCTATTTCAACTCCAATTTTCAAAAATGAACAGAAGGAACCTTCAAGATTACTGAATCCAGTCTCCTACTGTTAACTAGAGGGTAAAACTTCTTTCTTAAAGTAATAAAGATGCTATTATAAAAATATTTACATTTCAATCCCACAAATTTAAGTGTAAAGAGTTGTAACACCCAAAATGTTTGGTTTATGATGTTTAAATCTCATTTACAATCTAATTATATTTAGTTTTAAAACCAAACAGGTCAGCCTCTATGTTCATCATGCTAAGCTGTTGTATTCTTCTTACATAGGAGATGATATGAACTCGACAATGGAAATGAAGATGCTGTCTCTTGTCCTGTTCAGGTTTTGTTCTTTTTTCCTGAAGGCAAGCAACAACGTTCCAGGTGCGCTCTGAGCATCTTACTTACTATGTAAGTAAGATACTTACTTACAGTATGATATCAGTACAGTAAGATACTTACTTAAGTAAGACATATATATCAAGACTAAGGGTTAAAAAAAAAACAAACACTCAAACACAACTGATCATATGTTCTCCTTTCTTAATTTACTAATGGCAGAAAAGGTAGCACATTTCATGGATAAAAGTCTATGTTGCAGCTGCATGACCAAATGAGAAGCCCAAATAAAAGGTCTAGACTACTCACTATTCTATCTGATTGCTCATCTAAGACTCTGCAGGAGTCATCCTCCTTCCCATACTCAATCTCATTCTGAAGAACGCAAAGGAAGTGAAATACTGATGAGGCTTAAGTTACAGCCTCAGGCAATAGCGCTGTTTAGGTTCTCAGATTCTTATTTGAGGTCAGGAGTGGGGTAAGATTCTCACTTCTTTAAGTGTCTAAAAAGAAGCCTTCAGAAGGAAGAATCAGATATGCTATAATTTTAACTTTGGAGCTCGCATTCAAAGTCAAACTGAGCAAGAAATGGTTTTTGGACAACCATATACATGGGCTCAGAATTGCAGGGGATGGGGCGTGGGATGGACCAAACCAGTTACATTTCCTTCTGATTTCAATAATTTAATGCCTTTCTTATGGCTTACCTTAAGAAATTTGTATGCTGCAAACACTCCCACTCCAAGAGCATACAAGGGCATGAGGGTAAATGCTAACTCTTTACCATTTCCTCTTGTTCTCTCACTCTTTATCTCTTTTTCCATTGCATTTCTCATCTGCTGAATATTCTGATAGGCATTACTGTCAGAATTTCCTGGATTCAGGTGAACTTGATGAACTGTCTGAGGACTACCTTAAAAAATTAAATTGAGAGAAAGAAGACAAAGTTAAAAAGGAAATTAAGAGTCCAATTAGTTTCACAACTGGAATTAAATTGTTTTCTTCTGTGTGATGACCTTTGTTCGTCACTCATCTAAGATGGGGTGGTCAGCCCTGCAACCAAATAAAGTTACAAAAAAAAAAAATTTAAAAACCACTTTCATGATTAGAATGCAAAGTTAAATCTAGGTAGCAAAGACTCCCAAACCAAGTTTCTATGTTTCTTTAAGATACAAGTTTTTAGTTTCTTCCTTCACAACAACATTGGCAAACCCATGGCAAACCACAGAAAGGTATGTGAAACAATAGAAAACTTAAATCTTGAAATTAAAACATACTCAGAAAAACTCTTGATAATGCCGAGAACAGTTACAAATTAATATTTTTCCTCTGTAACAAAGAGGTAAAAACTGAATTGTCTAGTCCCAGAAAAAAAAGTGGCTTATTGAAATATACATGCTGTGTTGCTGCTTTTGTTATTTAACAGTAAAATCAGTGTTCTGTGGATATTCCCACTGGCTTAGAAGTGCTGTACCTCTGCAAATCAAATATTTAGCAGGAAAAGATTACACAATAGCAAAGAGATGCAACCTTGGGTCTGAAGTATTTTTGCATGTAATTTGCCTGTCAGAACAGGGAACAGATGAAAGAACAGCCAGTGTCATTTGCTTATATGGTAGTTAAATCTGGGGTTCATGGGACATGCACATGAGAAACAGTACTATCAGCTAAAGGCTGCAGATGCTTAAAGAGACAGACAGCAGGTGACTGGGGATGTGTGAAGTTTTACACTGATGTCTCAAATGACTGCCTAGACCTAGGCAGGACCTATATGTTCAAATCCCTTAACATTTAGTTCATCATAACTTAGTATGTCAGAACTGAGTATGGGTAAAACATGATTCAAACTCTTAAAAACTCCTAAACAAAAGACCATTATGCAAATCACTCATCAATTAATACTGAAACAGTGGCATTTCAAGAATTTACAGTAACACAACTGAGTGTGCAAGAGACGGCCACAATCAGTTAGAGAAAAAAGTTAACATAAGTTACAACTCCCAGTGAAACAACTGTTTGGCTATGGCTTCCTTCAAATACAAGAGAAAAAGGAATCTAATTCTGCTAACCTAAGCTGGTATGTCCTGATAAGAGATTTCAAACAGTGTTTTTTTATAATTGTCTAAAGTGAATTAGCCAGAAAAGTTTTTCACACTTCCAGGGATGACCCTGACTGTAGTGAAGTTTACTATCAGCTCTGCAGTGAAGTCGTGCCAGGCATTACTGTGAGTTCTTCCACCCATCACTGATCAGTTTACAACATGCACATTTGGAGTAGACCTTTTATATGTACATCTGCTCACTGGAACTCAGAACAGAACTGACAGTTACACAAAAAATTAAACGCCCTAGCTGATAAAAGCAGAACTCAAGCTACCTTAATCACTTAATGCAAGTTCTGGCAGATATTCTTTCAACACAGGCAAGTTTAGACTTACTAAATCTGCACTAACTAATCTGGAAATCACGTTTTATCGTACATATAGTATTCCTCCTTTTAGAATGTTTCCCACTGATTACTAGTTTTAAGTTTGCACTCACTCTTTTTTCCTTTTTCAGTCCTATTTGTTTTTCATGTAAGTGAGGAGATACCATATTGATACCATCATTGCAGAGATAGAAAAATGTTCATAGGTCATACAAATAAGAATGTGGTCAAAGGAAACAACACCTTCCTGGCAGAGAAGAGGGATGTTGAACCCTAGCGGAGCCCAGGGTCCTGCACCAAATTTATCCCACGGAAGAAACTGCAGAGTGAGTTACTGGCCAAATAGGAGGAAAAAAAAGAACCCAGACGGGTGAGAACAGCAGATCCGCCTGAAATTAATTTTATGCAGTGCTGGGCCATTACATCAGTAGAATCAGAGGCATGTGAAGTGTTGCTTTTTTTAAGGTTTGGTTTTAAAAGAATGTGATCTTTAGGAAATTATGGCTACCATGTAAATTAGAAGGAATCAAGCAAAACAGGCCAGACTTGAGTTTACGACGCACAGTAAGTTCAACATCAGCTGGGAGAAGCACGGTAGCAGCTCAAGCCTCACTTTTTCTGCCTCCCGGGGAAAAGCCCAGGCACATAATTTGGAGAATTACAGCAACTATCTCTCTCTTGGTTTACAATGCCTTGGAAAGCATCGCAAATGAATCACAAAGCCACCTCAAGAAAGGAGGCTTTTTATTATTTTCCAAAATGAAAGCAGACCTTTGGACTTTGAACTCAACCCTCAGCTGGCATACGCTGACATAGCTTAACATACATTTATACCCCTCAAAGTTTAAGAAGCAGTAAGGTCTCTAGCCCATGCGGTGATATCTTTTCTAGACTCTTTCCGACACACCACCTGGCAAATCTCATACGATTCTGTGCTGATGTTTACTGAGAGTAACACTTGGCTTCCTTATTGCAATTCTAACATGCGCAGTGCATTTTTTCCTCTCTCTGACACCTGACAGCTACTCATCTCTCGGTGTAACTCTGCCCCTGCAGGCATTATTCGTTAAACGGCCCCGATAAGATACGCTTCCAATAACAGGGTGTCACCTGCATTTAACAGCCATTTTCTTAAGACTACATAGACAAAAATGAACCCAGTAACGAACGAGAAAGGCAAAATATTGGGGGNGCCGGGGAAGGTTCTGGGCCCACGCGTGGCCCCGGCAGCGGGGGCCGTGGGGCCGTGGGCGGCGGGGCGGGCCCTGTGGGTGGTGGGGATGGGGCAGCGGGCCGGGGGTCTCTTGGTGATGCCTGGGCAGGGCGAGCAGGGTGGCATCGCTGCTTTGGGTTCGAAGCATCACGTTTATTTGTTGGGAAATACTGTTGTGAGTTGAGTCAGTTGTAGGCAGGGGAGTCTAGAAACAGCAGGTATGCCGTATGAGGATGCAGTGATGCAGGACAGCTGAAGACGTTCACATTTCACCCTAAGGAATTTCTCCTCATGAAGAAGCAATGGTCCAGCAGCAGGACTGATCCAGAAGGGTTAGGATGTCCATCAGAAGCCAGCAGGGCGAGGGAGGTGATTCTGCCCCTCTACTCTGCTCTGGTGAGACCCCACCTGGAGTGCTGCGTCCAGCTCTGGAGCCCCCAGCACAGAAAGGACATGGAGCTGTTGGAGCGGGTCCAGAGGAGGGCCACGAAGATGATCAGGGGGCTGGAGCACCTCTCCTGTGAGGACAGGCTGAGAGAGTTGGGGTTGTTCAGCCTGGAGAAGAGAAGGCTGCGGGGAGACCTTATTGCGGCCTTCCAGTACTTAAAGGGGGACTATAGGAAAGATGGGGACAATCTCTTTAGCAAGGCCTGTTGTGGCAGGACAAGGGGGAACGGTTTTAAACTAAAGGAGGGGAGATTTAGACTGGATATAAGGAAGAAATCTTTTACACTGAGGGTGGGGAGACACTGGCACAGGCTGCCCAGAGAGGTGGTAGATGCCCCATCCCTGGAAACATTCCAGGTCAGGTTGGCCGGGGCTCTGAGCAACCTGGTGTAGTTGAAGCTGTCCCTGCTCACTGCAGGGGGGTTGGACTAGATGACCTCTAAAGGTCCCTTCCAACCTAAACCATTCTATGATTCTACGAAGTGCAGTACTGGGGCTGAAGGGGATTTCTGGTGGCAAGGAAGAATCTTTGCTTGTCATAACCAAAACAAATTGCACTCGAAAATTTTTGCTGGAAAGGGTAAAACAAAACTGAAGAAGATGCCAAAAAAGTGGATCTGTGATGTTTAGTCCACTTTGTACCACAAGAGGAAAATACTGTGAGCAGTGAGCAGCTAAGGGATGAGTACCCTGAGGAAGGCTTGGGAACACACGCATACTCAGATACTGATGGCAAAGATTGCCGTTCACTTGGGTGGATTTGAAGCCAGAATGTCAGATAAGAGGGCATAACCTTGGAAGTGAGGAAGCTTGTGAAAGACACTGTACCCAGTCTTAGTACTCAGGAATAGGAAAACCAGGAAAAATTATGAATAAAGGTATGCATATAGAAATATGGTTAGAAAAAACTAAAAGCCTGTGGTGGGCTGACCCTGGTTG